>VCRD01002405.1:11998-54615 GCA_006783055.1 Trinorchestia longiramus | reverse complement strand
GTTTAGGGTTACAGTGCTGCTCGACAAGTTTAGGGTTACAGTGCTGCTCGACAAGTCTAGGGTTACAGTGCTGCTCGACAAGTCTAGGGTTACAGTGCTGCTCGAACATCCGGAAGGTTAGGTTAGTGGCTACATCGACCACTGGGCTCGTTCTGCTGTCACTAGACTGCTTCATTTGCTGGGGACAAATTGGTGTTTTTATTTTGTCACTTAGGTACAGAGACTTTGTATGAATGATATCTCTTAACTTTGTCTTAATTGTCATTTCTGATCCGTGCTTTTTTCTTCAGAATTACATTGATGAATTTTAGGTTTTTACCTTTTTTTCATGGTTCTTACGTGAGGGGAAAGTTGTGCTTGAGACTTGTTTTTCCTCCTCGCTGAAACAATGTTATCGGTGTAACTTTGCTATTAGTATTCATCATTGAGTAGTAAAAATTCCCGAAATATTTTCCAAATGTTTTCTTTTATAATTTGATTGCGTGGGAACTAAAGTAATATCCGATCTCAGATTCTATATTATGCATGGAAAAATTAGTCTGGGGAAAATACTGCATCTAATTCTCACTCCTTTCTTACATCAATTCCAGCCTTGAACCAACTTTGTGAATCTACGATTGTAAAATGGTCACGTGTTTATGATAATATGAATTCAACTCTTTCCGACCTCTTTTTTTGATGCCAAACTAAGATCAGTGTAATGATGCTATATTCTTATGTGCAAGTGACATCAGGAGCTGTGTGAGGACTGGCTTCAATATGACAGAGGATGACTCTCCTTTAGTTGACCAAGGAGCCAAGGAGGGTCATGTTAGGACCTAAAATAAGGGGCTTTTAGACAGTGACGTTGATTGCAGTCGAGATTATCAGTAATTATTGTTCAACAGTTCGTAACTGCCAACGATTTCAATATCTTACCATACACTCAACATGATCTTTTTGAATATAGTCCTCTCAGTTGCTGAACAGGTCTGTGACTTCCCTTTTATTCCACCAGCCGTAAAAGCTTTCTAAATTGATTTATCTGCTGTACTTTTTGTGTTCAAATAGAAAACCGATTTATGTTACAGCGCACGAACTATTGTACCAACAGAGCTCTGCCCCGTTGTGTTACTTATCTGTCACCTGATGTAACATCATGTTGCCTGATGCCGCTTTGTATTCTGGCCTGTTACTTGTCTATAGAAGTGGTACTAAGTTAGCAGACCACGGTCCAAATATGGACCATCAAGTAGAAGTGCTTAGACCCCAATACATCTTCTTGAAAAAACTGTCATTGTGAAAGTATTATAGAAGTGAGTACTGTTATGATATAATGGTACTCACTTTCTATGATCTATAATAGTACTTACATATTAAGCTAAGACTATCGTCCGGATAGTTGATACGTAGTAATTGATTCTCTTGGTCTATAGCTTGAGAGGTAACACGTGCTGTCCACCTCTTTGCGGAGGCGAGATGGAAAATGTTTGGAAAATATTGTGTGCGAAGAGGAAAGATTTTATCTGAAGATTGTGTGCGAAGATGAACAAAACATTTACTACAGCATGGGCTTTGCTCCAACTGGCCTTTGAAAGAGACTGCATGAGCCGATCACAGTGTAACGAGTGGTGTTTGCTCTGTGATTCCTTCAATCGTGGTTTGGCTGTGAGGGAGGTTACTGAAAAGTCTGTGCCAGCATCGGTCGTGCTACGAAGTTTGACCCGATAAACTTGACATGCTTCGCGACTGTGCAAAGCTTGTGCCACGTCTGTTGACCGACGGTTGGGAAGAAAACGGTGAATATCAGCCAAAAGCTGTTTGATCGTTCAAGCGGCAACCCAAACTTCATGAAAAAAGTATCATCGAAGAAGACTAAACTTGGAGTTATGGTTACAATGTGGAAACCAAAGCGCAATTATCGCTGTAGGTTGAGTAGATGAAAAAACACGCACTAGTTAATAAAATTTGAAGTCGATGTTGATTTTTGTTGCTGTCAAAGAATAGTTCGTTATTAATTAGCACTATAAGGTTAACTGGAAATGAGTTCTATGATGAAATTTAAAAGTGCTTGTGGAAAAATGTGCGTTGCAAGAGGACGGAATCGTAGCAAAACATAAGCTGAGCGTTGCACCACGACGGCTCTCCTAGTCACTCATCTCTGCTTGTTGGTCAATTTTTGACCTCCGAAGAAACGTCGGTCTTTCCTTGCCTTCTGTATTCTCCAGACTTAGCACCCGTACACTTTTTTCCTTTAAGCTGAAAACCACCTCGTGAAGACTTTGTTCACAATGTACTGTTTCGATGAGACAAAACTGAATACGATGAGACACCTACGGATCATCTTGGAAAACGAATTTCAAAAAGCAAGAGAAACGACAGCAGAAAGATGAGATCGGGGCGTTGCAATCACAGCAGAGTACTTTGAAGGGGGCAAAAATGTAAAATTTCCTAATTACGGCGATAAATTTTGTTTATTAAAAGCTCGGTCTTCATTTGAACAGACTTCGTATTTGCTTTGCTACTTTATGAAATTATTGAGTACACTAAAGCATATCTTGAACTAAAAATGGAAATACGAGTATTTTCTATCTGTAGCATTCATGACAATAAGTTTCTGTTCTTCAATAAACGCAGTCTGAAGCTATTCAAGCAAAGCGAAAATTTATTTCGTTCTAGTCTTTTGATGATTTTTTACTCGTGCAAACCTACTATACTTAAAGACAATTTTTTAGGCGCAGTCTTTGTTTATAAACGTAAAAATTTGGATTATTTAAGGCACTCTGGGTCGGAGACGATCATCGTTTTTTAGCTTTTCTGGACCGTGCAAAATAAATTTATTTCAACTGCGCTGCAGCTCGCAAAGGGCACAAATTACCCTTCTTTGGTGTGCAAATTAGGCTATGAAAAGGGAGAGTTTTGATGTTCTTATGAACTTTTATGATCTGGAAACGGCTCTAGTTTATTGACGCTAAAGTTAAAAACTTAGAAGTGCGGTGGAAAGTCGGGAAAGTATCGAAGAATTTCGGAGCTGGCGGACGTCCAAGATTAAAGTTCCTTCTCGTGATGAAGGCAATCATGTTACCCCCGACGCTGCTAGGGCCACCACATGGCTTCCTCTGCACCTCGTGCATTGTCTCCCTTAAGGTCCAGGTTCGTGGAGTTGGAGTCGGGGACTTTTTTTGGCATCCATTGTGGGACATTTATAAAACGTGTCCTGCGAAGCCGCAAGAACAGCTTTGGTGGTGTCTGAATCGGGGCTGGTGTGGCTTCCAATCTATGCGTGGACTGTCCAACTTCAAGTTTTTACCGATTTAGGCGTCGTAATGATAGTCAGTGCCGTGTCGCTGTAACAGAAAAAGCGAGATGTTTTCTGTTGCTTAGTTTGTCACTTTACACCAAAGTTCGTGGGTTGTTTCTCTTTATTGTCGTTTTGTGCTCACAGTAAACTGATCAATATAATGAATGTTCTGCGGTATTAATAATTTTCATACGGAACAAACAATGTCTTAAGCCGAACTGTACAACAGGATGAAATTTGGCTCGTAAAATTTAATACTAACTTGATTTTAGCGATGCGCGTATGACAAGCTGTTGTCACAATCAGACCCATACGAATACAAGTGTTGAAAATGTAATTGATGCATACCTATAAAGCAAAATGCAGTAGACACCGTTAAACATAACCAGTCAATATAACTACCTGCCAAATATTTAACTCTGCGGGTCCAAAATCAAGTTCTATAAGATCATGTAATTAATGTTTGGAAAATATGAACATTTCGGTAAATGTGACGTGGAATAATATTTAAAGACAGTAGTTTTATGCCTGGCGGATGGATGAGAATTAATTTAGAATCTTTAAAACTGATCAAGTTTTATCCATTTTTCTAACACACAAATCAATTTATTCAAATCTAACAGGTTTATTTCCAAGTATTTAGCAGCGTTGCAGATTTGGGAGCCATTTGGTTCGTTTACAATTACAACCGATTCATTTTACCTCTAAATTGTGGGCTACATTTTGTGCTCGTTTCAATTTCACATTGTGTATTGATTAATTTCGTAGATGATTTTATTTGGTTTATTTAGTTGAGAAAATTAATATTGAGGAAACTTTTATTTTTTTTTCCTTTAGTGTAGTTACTCGTAGGAATTTTCCTCCGTATGAAATGATAGAAAATCTCAGTTCTCAAAAATTCGGGAAATATGACCAACCACTATTTATCATAAATTAACTTGCTCAAACGTGGTTGTACTTGGCGCCACTTACTGTATATACAGAGAGTCATCAAGTGACGAACGAGTTCCGTTCTGATGAACGTTCGTAAGCCGGTTTAGTACGTAAGTCGGAACTTAGACATATACGTCGCGGAAATATGCACTTACATACGTAAATTATACTAATTAATGATAAGAACATGAGTATAAATACAATATAAACAAAATATAAATGCATTAAATTTTAAACAAAGGTGAAATGGGGTAAAAAACTACGGAGCACAGAGATGACTACGAAAGCTACAATGCAATATGGCGTACAGAGTGATCATCTTTCCCGTTCATGCGCCGCGTGACTGTGTATTCAGCAGCGCGAGCAAAACTAGTACTACGCTTGGTTTTCAAGGTACTAACGGATTACCGAAAAGCAGAACATGAATTAATCGAATTTTGGGGCGGTCGTTCGTAATGGCGAGTTGCCGTAAGTCGAAATGCCGTAAACCGGGGATTCACTGTATACTGTATATAGGTATCAACTTCGCCTTGATTTTACGAGCATTCAACTATGATGGCAAAAAGTGGTACTCAAAAGTGCTAAATCTTCTTATATCATTGTAGGGTACCTCTCGTTGAATTACAACAGAAATGCATGCCATGGTTGTTTATAGTATGTAAGTAGGAAGCCAAGCATTCAAAATGCATCATGAAATATTGATTACCTCTCCGGTATTTTAAAAAGTTGAGCTGTAAGGGACAAAAGAATTTTGAAATTCTAATGGGTCTCAAAAAGTAGACGCACAAATGTGCATTCGTTTGCCTGGTATAGCGGAAAGTACGAAAAAGAGGAAGCGTGGTAATTATTTTCCTTCCGCGTATGTTAGTAATTTAGCCATCCTCCAGGAGTTATACCCCTCCTTCTTCTCCTCGGAATGTGCATTGAGAGTGCACTCCAGCTTGCCTTAAGGCTTCAATGTTCCTTTTTTTCGCTGTTAAATTTGAAATCAACCATTCATGTTGTAATACGCTATTGTTGTTTGGCTTTCAAGGTACGTATGCTTCATTATTTCTTGATCGCTGGATGGAGAAGCATACCGTTCAATTTTTAATTATTTCATTTTATTCCTCTTCTTTTTAATTCTTGCAGTTGTATATGCTTAGGCTTTACGATGAGATGCAAACCGAGACACTAAGCTTAGTTCCCTTCTGTTGCCACGTCAGCTGAATTCTGCCTCTTTTGCTGCTAGGAATGTAAACTGCCCGAATCTTCATTACAAAAACAGTAATTCTCTAGGAGTGGGTAAGACGTTTTAGCTTCGCTAGGGGGACTGGATTACCTTGTGTCTGTGCTTGTTAATTTACAAGAATAGATAAAATAGAATAGAACAAGGCAATAGAAACGAGCCGTTTGGCCCATTCTTGCGTTGATATTCAAGTCACATGCTGTGAAAAATATGACTAACCACTGGAAAGCAAATGGAAAGCCTTCCTCTGGTATCACAAGTCTTTTCTTGATCAGGAGGCTTCAATGGGGCTTAGTTTGTGGACCAGGTTGATCTTGAATTTCACTTCTATTATTTTTTGAGCAATTGCCGATGGGTCATTTCACTTAAATCCCGCTCTATCATCTAGTTAACCTGTATTTCTTCTCATTTTCCTGTGGGATATGATCTCTGTCGGTGTAAGCACTTGTTTAGATCGGGTGCATCCCACTTTCGCTTGAAAATGAAACAAATAATTTTAATACTTCTGTAATAAATATTTTCACTTGTGAACACCCGGATCTTCGCATCAATATTAAATGAAACAATTTTCCCTTACTAGTTTGTGGACAGATTTGCGCTTGTTTTTAATATAAATGCATCATTCAGTTTATCATATATGCATACAAGCACTGTATTATGGCTTATGAGACTTAATTAGTTGTCACATTCATCGACCGTCCATTTGTGATATGTACAAAGATAAAAAGCTGCAAACGTAATAAGTTTCATACATTTTGTGTTCAACAGAATTACTTCCCTAAATACTGATGTAAAAATTAGTGATGTACCGATACCAGAAAAGAGGCCGGTACCGATACTTTTAATTTTATAATAAATAATAATACACATTAATAAGAAGGAACAATTATGCACTGTTAGGCAACTCAGGATTGCACTCCTGTACAACCATTAAACATGAAACACAATGATAATATATTCCGTCAAGATAATATACCGTATTCCTTTAGGATAAAGATAGATATCTTTGATAACTGTACATTCAATACTCAAATTCAAAAATTCTATCCTTTCACAAGAAAGGATTCTCTTCTTTTGGCAACATTTCCATGTTTTCATGGAGCCTCATTTCCTCTTTCACAGATTGTAAAGTTGAATTATCTTTGCTCCTTGAAGACTGTTCCTTTGGCGCTTTTTTCGAAGTTCTTTGGCGTGATTCCTCTGCAGTTGAATGGGATGTTGATGAAATTTCAGTCATGAACTTATCAAAGTCTAACAAATCCAAATCCTCTTCTCCAGTAAGTCCAGTTGGTTCATTGGCCGAAAAGCCACCTTCGTCGCTATCAGTGCTGTTTCTAGGGGTTGCTGATGAGGCGGCTTCCACTTCTGTGAATCTTTTTGTCGCACGAGCAAGCTCCTCGGTTATGCTATTTAAGTTCATTTTAGAAGTAGTATCATCAGCAGGATTTTTGTACAATGTAAGCTTGTATCTTGGATCAAAATACGTAGCCAAGATAGCATCGAAATTGGCTAGATAATTCTTGAATCGTTCTTTCATCAAGTCCTTAAGAGCAGGCAAGAGTAGATCAAAGACCTGAGTACCTGCAGGAAGAAAAAAAGAACAATGGTGAGCTATTGGAAATATGTTCAGAAAATTAAGTTGATTTGAAATGTAAAGGTAAATTAGAAAATATTTAAAATTTGAATATGTATTAGTTTAACCCTGTCAGTCCTGACGGGACTTCTCAGACATTTTTAATTTAACACGTTGACTCCGAAGTGGTACGTATGTGTACCACTGAGGTTAGGTTCTGTAATTTCTTCAGATCCTTCTAGTGACTATGCGTACAAAGTGAAGTTTTACACCAATCAGGTAATCGGAGGCAACGTGTTAAGCACATTTTAAGATACAGAGCAACGCGTGTGTCTGTGCAAACGCTGGTAGCGCAGTGCATGCTACAGCTTGATCAGAACAATGCAGTGTCCGTAGAAACATCACAAAGCATATTTTTTAAAATTTGATGTTGAATATGTTGAAAATGTTCCGATATTTGCATCACAGTACCGAAAGGGTAACTTAATACGTAAGTACCACTGTTCTCACCTGGTATTGCCACACGCCTTCTTAATGAAGAGCTCCAAGAATTTTATTTGTGGAATGATTTCTGAGGCGGTGGAGGATCGTTTACTCAGGCGGACTGTTGTGTTGTGGAATGTTTTTCCCAAGATTGTCAACTTTGCGATTAGATTTCATTTATTTGTATCAAGTACTGGCATGTTGACTGTATCCACGCAGTAGCTGGCAACAGCCTTCTTTTGCTCACACAAACGATCTAGCATGAAATAGGTGCTGTTCCACCTAGTAGACATGTCTTGAATGAGTTTATGCTCAGGCAGCTCATGCTGTTTTTGCAGGGTCAAGAGTTTTCCACAAGCCAGCGAAGAATGACTGAAATGTCCAACAATTTTCTTGCAATTAGTGATCATATCTTTGACTATTCTTTGCTCAAATAAAACATCATGAACAACAAGTTGTAATGTGTGCAAGAAGCAATCCAGGCCACTTTGACCAGTATCGACTATGCCTTTTATCATTTTGGCGCCATTATCACGAACAAGCACATGCCATTATAGAATGGTATATCCCAATCAGAAATGACGCTCTCAATTACCTCAGAAATTCTGCTTGTTGTATGAGAGCCAGCAGAAGGAACACCTCGCAAAACCAAAATTTTTCTTTCCAAGATTTTGTTGATGCTGTGCGCTGTCAGACTTATAAATGAATCGTTGGCATTATTTGTTCAAATATCAGAGGTGAAACTTATAATTTCAGCATCATCAACTATGTTTTTTAGTTTATTACGTACTTTGCTATGAATTGCTGGCAGAACTTTTTTCGAGAAGTACTTTCAACTAGGAAGGACATAGTTAGGCTTTACTTTTTGCATCAAACGAGAGAAACCTATGTCCTCAGCCACTGAAAGTGGTTGACAGTCACTTGCTATCATTTCTCCAATAGCGCTATGTATTGCTTGCGATTGATCACTATTGATGTCCCAAGGCTGCTTGCGAGCAAGTCTCGCTGATGGTCATTTGAGTTTCTTTATTTTTAATATCTTCGGAAGTGCATGCTTTTTTTGTTGCTTCTGTAAGAAATTGTCTAGTTGCCGCTTATTATTTTTCTGTTCTTCTTTTTTCTTGAGATCGTTATCTTTTGTTAAACAGTTGTATTTGTCAGCATGGCTACTCTTCAAGTGTTTTCTTAAGTTTGTTGTGTTAAAGAATTTGCCTTATTTTCCACCTCGTGAAAAAGATTTATTACATACAGTACATGTAGCTCTTGCCTTCTTTGTTTCGTCGACAGTAAAATGTTTCCATACTTCTGAGTATGGACTTCTGTTACTGGTAGAGTCCATGATAGTTCAGCACAAGCAAGATACACACACCTACGACCTTCGCAGCTCAACCGCCTGTAGCGCACTGAACTTAACCAGGCTTCGTGAATCACAAGATGCCAAGTCGTTTTTTCCTGTAATATCAAAGTCTCTTGAGGCATACAATTGAAAATTAATTTACCCGAGAAATATATTTTGTAATATTTAATACGAAGTTACGAATTCTGTAAAATAAATAATAGGCATTATTCATCACGAAAATTTTAAATTACGTAGCATCCTACTAGCATGCGTTGTGTGATCTCAGGTAGATGTCACGTGTTTTTGCGTGTGCTTGTGAGTACGCGTATGCACACCACTCAAGCCCCTTTCCTCTGTTTAAATAAAATAGGTTGTGACAATAATTATTCATGTTCAATCATAATTTTTGCTATGTTTAACACGTTGACTCCGAAGTGGTACGTATGTGTACCACTGAGGTTAGGTTCTGTAATTTTTTCAGATCCTTCTAGTGACTATGCGTACAAAGCGAAGTTTTACACCAATCAGGCAATCGGAGCCAACGTGTTAACATTAAATCTAACTTTTATTACTATATCTGATGAGTAAATAAATTTACACAGTTAACGTTCGTTATTAACCTTATCTTTCAAAATTTTACATTACCAGTTCCGTGAAAATAGTATAAAAGTATCGGAGTATCGGCTAAGATCCTTCATAATTTTCGACCCCGATATCGATGCCGATACTCGAGAAAAAGGCTGATAATGCGATACCGATACTATCTGTACATCTCTAGTAAAACTGTTCTTAATTTTGACACCTAATGCTAGGGTGTTATAATAACTATATTATAACATCCTACATAAAATTGAAGTTTTCCTATCGCAACTGAGTGCTTCGACTCTCTTGCAATGGTAAAAGTCTCATATTTATCACCAGTGTATTTTGAACCCGTGTTTACTTATTTACCATACTTTTTCCAGTGATACTGTTTTTCAGACTGAAAAATTGGTTTCCGTGTGCGAAGTGTTAACGTTGAACGTTCAGTGTAAGTTTCTTGGGTGTTTCAGTTAAAAAAAAATTCTACAAGAATTTTATTTTTTAAGCGTATGTAATTACTTAAGAGAACAATGATTGATGAACCTATTGTTATGCGTGTCAAATTTTCGTGTGGTATTTCTGTATTGATGTAGTGTTGTGGATGTAGTGGAATCAACCGTAACACAGTGAGTAGCGTTTGCCTTAGTCACCTAGCGATCAGCGCGTTAAAGGAGTAGTTCGGCCATGCAGAGACTGAGATGATGCACTTGTATGTCACATCTTCGATGAAATCTAATAGCATCCCCTGACGTTGGTGAGGTGGTATCGGTTTATCCGTCATGCCCCAGCATGAGGACCTCCCACCACCCTCTGTTGCCTCAGCCAACAGAGGGTAACTCTCAAGCTCGCCGTCACTTGCCCCTGGTGACGCAGGCGTCTCACGATCTTCTTCGGTCTGTGGCCCTCGATCTTACTTCAGCTCTACCTTCTCCATCGCCCTCTTCTTATCTTCCGTCGTCGTCTTTACCTTACCCACCTGCTTCGTCGTCTTCTTATCCTCTTCCTTTCCATTCCGAATTTTGCACTAGTCCCTCTCCGCCTGAATCGACTGCCTTCTATGAGCATGAGTATCCGCAGCGACGTTATGAGGTGTCTTCCAGGTGGCTTGTTCTCGACCAACCGCCGCTTTCGCCAAGTAACGAAATCGATTCTACGATTTCTCTACTGTTGCAAAGTAGCCAAACGCTACCTCCTGTTCACCGGAATCGCAGTGCTTCTATTGATCAGCCTTTTCCGGTGTCTCGGACACATCGTCATCGCCAAAGATGGATGTCTAAGAGGTCTTCATTGGGGCCTGAAATCAGAGATCATAGCTTACCTTACTTGCCTCTCGATCGTAGACGACCTTGGTATGAGCCTCAGAGTTTTTTCCCTTACTCACGGCCTCAATCTCCCTTGACATCGGATAATGAGACGATCCCAACTTCGCCAGACAATGGGTCGTTTCCCCCGTTCTCATGTTTCCAACACGCTTATCAGTTTGTAAATAGCAGTTCTTTGCAGTTGTCTACACCCTTCGTGGATAACGATTCTCCTGTGCAGTCTTACGAAGAAAACAATCGAGATCTCCCAATCGCTGAGTCGTGTAGAGCTCACTACTATTATTCGCCTACCAAAAGTGCCTTACATTCTAACCTTATATCTAACCAATTCTGTACGGATGCGTATCGGCAACACTCTCGACCGCTTAGTCCTCAAAGAAGATCGTCGCATAGCTGGGGTACGTCTGCGCATATCAAGGAGAAGGCTTGTCAGACAGAAGAAACGGGCGAGTCAACACAACGAGGATGTTCTAAGTGTCACTGCAGCAGTGCTGATGAGCAGGTCGTTGTAGCTTCTCAAACCCACTGCGAAGACCAGCGTGGATATTTTCCAACAGGTCATCGGGAGGCCACATCATTGAATTGCGCCTCTCACCCTTCAAGTGGCATGCCAGTGGTGGTGCCTGTCCCCAGCTATTACAGGAGCGACGAAGGACTCCATATGGAGCCAGAGCCGGGATTGTGCTCGTGCTGTGAAGTGCGTGTATCCTTGAGTCCTTGCTGCCATACCCACTGTCCGGAGGGGCACTTGAACTCTCTGTTTACGCTCACCGCCTGTTTTGGCGTCATTCTCTTCATAGTTTTTTCTCCTCTCTTCCACTACCTGGTGCCTTAGTAGCACTCATCGTTTCGTCTTCCATGTTCTTCCACGCCCACTAGTTTTGCCTTGGCCTTGCCTTACGTCTCAACGATGCCCACTTCTTCGTGGTGTGATCTGCAGTGTAACTCTTATTGTTGCGGGTAAGTATTCTACTCTAAAACTTTGCGCTAAATGATTTGAAAAGTTCAATTCCTTCATGAAGCTTGCACGTGCCGAATTTTGTTGATAATTTCTACGTTGTATCTTTTTAGTATAATATATCCATGCATTGTAATTCTAGAGGTGGAAAGTAGCCAATTGTTAGGAAATTCGTTCAAAGGTAGGAGCTCCAATTTTCCACTCCGTTCTTGTACAGCTTATACTACAATCCACACATTTAGCCGGGAACACTGCATAACTAGGAAAGCTGCTCTGAAGTCCTTACCTCAGTCATCATTTATATATATATATATATATATATATATATATATATATATATATATATATATATATATATATATATATATATATATACACACACTGCTGGTCAAAATGATAAGACCACACCTGATCTTGACGTATTGAGTACATGCATTTACTTTAATAGAAAAAAATTCTCTTAACACGTATCAAAGGTCGCAAACAGAATTTTAATGAAAAAATTATCGAAAAATGTTGTACCTAACATTTTATTCGCCAGGAAATGAAAAGCGTCATAATTGACCAAGATTGAAAAACGGGTTTCTTTGGCAAAATGTAAACAAATCAGACGTTTACATGAAAGAGCTGATTTACGGATGTGCGTGGCTAATTACTAACACTCTCGATTAATTTCTATATGGCTAGAGGACAAGTGGCATATCACATAGAAAAACGTGTCATATCACATAGAGTAATTACAAGTGAACTAAATAAGAGTAAAACTGTCATCACAAACTTCTTGAAAAATCCTACTGAATATGGAACGAAAAAGTCGACCGGTCGCCCCAAGAAGATCACTCCTGCTCTTGAAAAACGAATAAGAAGGGAGGTTAAGAAGAACACAAACATAACTTCAAGGCAAATAAAGGTAAATACTGATGCAGACAGTAGTTCTCGTACAATTCGGCGGCAGTTAAATAACAAGAGTTTTAATAAATTGAAACGATTGCAGAAACGATCTCCTTCGGCATAAAGCCTCTCGCATGCAATTTACTGCAGATTACCAAACATTAGATACAGAAAAATGGAACAAAGTTGTGTTTTCTGGCGAGAAAAAGTTTAACCACGGTAACCCTGGTGGGTTTCAGCACTACTGGCATAACAAATCTGTTCCAAATGAAACTTATTCTACAGGGCATAACAGAGGAGGATCATTGATGGTATGGGGAGCGTCCCGTTTCAATGGGACGCTTGAGTTACAGCTTGTGGAAGGTCGCCAAACGTCTGCCGGATACGTCACTATGCTTGAACGGGCTTCTATCCTCACTGAGTGTCCCAGGATATGTGGAGAAAACTGGATTTTTCAACAAGACAATGCAGCAGTCCACAACGCTCGCCATTTGAAACAGTTCTTTGATGTCAATAATATTCAACTTTTGAACCATCCACCTTGTTCTCCATTTCTCAACCCGATCGAAAATCTTTGGGGATGGATGGCCAAAGAAGTTTTTGAAGATGGATTACAATTTGAGACCAAAGAGGGTCTTCGTAAGGCTGTGTTCGATACTTGGGGCAAAGTCCTAGTGGACCTCGTACAAAAGCTTGTAACCAGCATGCACAAGCGAATTTTTCAAGTAATCGATAATAATAGAAGATACTCTACTTATTAAAATGTTTTTGTAACGTTCTATGTAAATCTATTCAGAAATTTATTGTTCGGTCTTATAATTTTGACCAGTTGTATTTAGCTAAAGCTTCATTTCTGTTCTTTTTCCGTAATGAAATGTTAAAGGATCTACTTGTTTGCATATCCATTATTTATCTAACTTACATTACAATTGTGCACAACAATTTTATTTCAAACTGTTCAAAATATGATTCAAATTTTGGTACTTCGTAACTGGTCTTATCATTTTGACCAGCAGTGTATATATTCGCTTGATAATGTATATATTGATGAATATCGGGTTCAAATATGATATTTTTGATTGCCAACAAAGTTAATGCATTGAGTGAAATGCCATTTAGCGTGATGGGAAAATTCGCTATTTTCGTATTCTTGAGTTTCTCGAATATTTCTAGTGTCTCTCTTCATTGGCGTCTTCAACAAACTTAGCGATATGCAAAGATTTTCTAACTATCTGTAACATGTGCAGCAGCATTGATTGTGAGAATCTATTTGATAGCTTCATTACCGAGTTCTTTCAACATTTTTCACACGTTGAGATTCTAAGCACTGTGGGGTATTTGAGATAGGTAAACAATTGAGTTCATTTTAGCCAACATTTGCCAATTTATGATTTTTTTCCCTTTGAAAGTTCCTTGACTTCCTGATAGTGATGCCGATCATATGATTGGTTGTAATGGCCGCTAATGGTACGAGCAAAGCTGTGGGTTTACTACTGTAAATATTGAGAGAGAGACAGCGTGAACGAGCGGCGGAGAACTACGCGTAAATATGAAACTATGCGCTCCTGAAACCTAAATATTATTAGAAAAAGTGCATCATAAATAGTGCTGATGTTTCGGTATTTACTGGGGCTTGGCAGCTCAATATTAATAAATCTCTTCTGGCTCAATAAGAAGCCTGTGTTAATAAATGATGACTGTGACACTTACGAGTGTCCTGTTCAGAAATGAGCACCTAAATTCAGATGCCTGGCTCCGAAGAGCGAAGTACTGAAGGAAGTTTCCTTCAGCGTTTTTCCACATTTTATATATCGGTGCGTATGTAAAATTAATTGGCTGGTCTCGAAGTGGTGTAAAAACGAGTGATGTTATGTGCCTGTGTACGCTTCAGTATGTAGGAGTAAATGGCCTGTGTTTATGTAGGAGTAAATTAAGGTTGGATTTTGAACTTTATTCGTCACTATTCATCTTACATGTTTTATTCACGGGGAAGTATGAACTACGCGCAAACGAACTCTTGCGTGAATATTGTTGTTTGTTTCCCTTTTCTGCTCTCATCTTCTCGTACTGAGACACCTTTCCTTTTTTGCTGCTTGTGGAGTGCCGTCTAATATTAAGGAACAAGTATTAAAACTTTCAAATCTTTGAAAAAGTTCATTTTTTTATATTTTCACTGAATGTAAACCTATAGTACTTGAATTATTTCTCAAATTTTCAGGTTGCCTAAATAATGCTACCATATTATTTAACATTTTATTACTTTTTGAGTGTACATACAAAATTGAGTAACACAATTTAAAGAATGTTTGAAAGTTTTGAAATAACCGGTTTTATCATAATAACAGGTAAAGATAAAGAAGATATAGGCTGCATATTATCTCTGTAGAATTTGTTACCATGCCAAGTCGAATCAAAGTAAATACCGATGTTAAAACAGAAATTGTGAGATTATAAGTGGAAAAATCACACATATGAACAAATTGCTAAATAAATAAATCGTTCTAAAAGTGTAGTGAGCTGAATTCTGAAACTTTTTGGTGAAACTCTTGGGCTAAATAATACTAAGAAATCAGGTGGGCCAAGGAAAATTACAATTATAGAGAACCGGGTTATGGAACGCCTAACATTGGAAAATCGTTTTCTAACTGCTTGTTTATTCTTCTAGTCAAATTAAGGGTGTTACAAATTGTGTCTAGGCCAGGCATATAATAGGATGTTGTGCAAGATCTCTTCGGAAAAAGCCGCTGATATGTTAGTCAGGATGTGGGATTGACATTTTCAAAGAAACGTGTCAGTTGGTCAAATAAAGACGATTAGTACCGTAACTAAACGAAGCATTTTTCCTTGACGAATCAAATTAAATATTTGGTAGCGATGACAAACAGTTTGTAAGAAGAATTGATAAATATTTAAAATACAGGATGTCTCAAAAAAATGTACTCACCCTTTAACCGTTGCTAACATGCTGTCTTCTTTGTGTTGCAGGTGTGAGGTTCGAACCTTTGCGAACATGATTCTTTAATCACATTTGTCTTTAATCACAAAGGTTCGAACCTCACACCTGCAACACAAAGAAGACAGCATGTTAGCAACGGTTAAAGGGCGAGTACTTTTTTTTGAGACACCCTGTAAAAGTAGAAAAAAAACAAAGTTTGGTGGGGGGAAGGGTGATGATTCTCGGTATATCAGGCCTCTTGCGCCTTTAAACACGAGTTAATGCAGCTGTTTTCGAGACTGTTAGAACAAATTTTTTTTGCCAGGTTTGCAAAATTCTTTAATTGATACTCCTGTTTACATCCATGGTGTATTTTTGTGCTACAAGACAAAACTTGTTCAACGTGTGGCCGGAGGCCCAGCGTACGTGGAAGCGCGAGGGCGAAAGCCCGAGGGCGCGCCGCGCATTAAGATTAGTTCTGACACAGGGATTGACCCATTAACGCCGACAAGCACATCAACTTGCCACATCGAAAACGTTAAATAATGTCAATACAATATTAAAAGAGGCATAGTACGATGTTGTAAGTTGTTCAGAACACGTTTAGTATTCACCTCGTTGATGTTACACTCCATTTCTAAGAATAACCTTGCCAGTATTGAGATAATATAAATTTTTTATGTGCTGAGTTGACTTGCCAGTCGGCATTAATGAGTTAAAACGAATTGCCAGATAGAACAGGCAATTTGGGGATGCATTGCGATTTGACGCATTTCTCGACCAGCTAGAGAGTTCGAGTTTGTATTAAATGAAAGGGCAGGGTCGATTTATTGCAGTAAATTTCGAGGACAAACACGCGTCTATCAGACTATAGGAAATACGAATGAAAGAAAATCGCATTTTCAAAATGGCGAAAAATGGCACTCGGAGCACGGTGATCTGTGGTGCCGGTCTAATAGCTTTCAACACGTACAAACTGGAGCTTTGAAATTTGGCATGCTGGGAGCTAACTAAATTTTCTAGGTATTTGGTCAAAAAATATTTGAAAAATGTTTTGTAACCCTCTTTTATAAATGTGAACGTTACCTTTTATCGAGTTTTTCGTCAATAACTCGAAAACCGTAAGACTGTTTGCGGTGTTCGCGAGGACTCCCATTATTTTTCAACGCTCTTTACAACGGTATATGGGTTTGCGTACGTATGAACACTATTTCCTCTTCGTTCGAGGCATTTTTCACTCAAAAATTGAAAAAAATGAGTTCATGCTTCAAAAAATTTGTTAATACGCAAAATCTTATTTTAACGTGGGTTATGGTGTCCTGAGTTTTTTTTTAGATAATTTGATTAGCTTTCAGATGAGTCCTTTAACCTGTTCGTACAACTTTTTGTTCTCGCGTGAAAAAATCGGAAACAAACTTTTACTCGCCAAAAAGATTTTTTCTACTTTTTCAAACATTTTTAACCCGTGTTGCGAGTTGTTGGAATGTTGGAAACCTTTTTAGTGTTTTTATAGATCTTTCATATGGTGTAAATTTGTTCAATTTTCCGAAAATAAAATTTCAAATAAAAATTTGTATTATACATCGGTCAAAATAAATTACTTCATATTAAAGATCATAATTATCTCAATATATACAGTTCGTGGGACAATTATTGAAGCATATTTGTGGGAAATATTAGACCTCAATTTTCAAAAATTGGATTTTTCCATCCTAATTTTTCCTAATTTATCTTCAACTTAGAGAAAAAAAATTCATTTCAAATAAAAGCCCTAGTCATGATTAAGCATTTGATGAAATTTCTCGGTTCTACCATTGAAACTTTGGATTTGACAGCGATTTAAAAAAATCAAAATCTTCTTTTTCCCTATTTTAGATGATCTGACCTATTTTTCAATAAGTTTTCAAGATTTTTTTTAACTATATCAACGTGAAGAACTCCTTCCATTTTACGACCAAGTTTTATTCAAGTCTACACATTGAATAGCTTGATCACAATAACACGCCAAAGTTGCTGCCACACAAGTTGGACTTGGAATAATTTGCGTCCCATACTGCATTCCGTAGAAGTATCGGACTGTTAGGAAAACTGAGCGTTTTCTTCCCCTAACTAAACCATTGTGAAGTTCTAATAGCTGTTTGCCAATCGAATGGGAATGACGCGCACGCTTGTGGCTGACAATATTTGAATATTATCATTTAGGCGTAAAATTTGCATGCCGCATATCGTAGGAGCCTCGAACTGTAAGGAAAACTAAGCATTTTCTTTTTCTCCTAACTAAACCATTACGAAGTGTTGATAGCTCTTCACCAATCGAATGGGAATTACACGCACGCTTGTGACTCACAATATTTGAATATCGTCATTTAGGTGTAGAATTTGAATAACGAGTTGTAATAATGATGGATAACAATTGATAATGATATTGCATAATGGATAATTGTTGAGGCTGCTACTTCTGCGCTATAGCACATGTGTGTGTATTTGATTGTGTGTATTTGGACAAATGTTGAATGATTTGCGTGCTTTTAAATGCAGTTGTTTGTTCCCTGTGCGCGTTGTAGGGTGAGGTGAGTTTTTTTGTTGGGTGCTGCCTGGTTATGGGCTATCTTAGCGACCAACGAGTAGAGGTTATGGAATAACCTTCTCAGTCCCGATATCAATCCAATGGAAAAAATATGGAAGACTAATGCAAGTCGTTATGGCGAAAAATCCTACATTTGAAGATTTGTTGACAAAATATTTACTGGAATGGGTCAAGATTACTGTTGTTCAGTGTCAAGATTTACTAAAATCTTGCGATCGTAGATGGGGTACAGTGTTTGAGAACAAAGGTTGCAGTATTAAACATTCAAAAAACTATCTATGGTTTGCTTTATAATCATGTTTAGGTGAAAATATTGTTCTTTAATTTTGGACAGTCAAAAAGTAATATAATGTTAAATAACTGTGGTGGTATTATTTGGGCAACCTGAAAATTTGAGAAGTATATTAAGTAAGTACTGCATGTGTACATTCAGTGAAAATTTAAATAAATTTTATTCACAGTTTCTGAGATTTGGAAGTTCGAATCGTTCCTTAATTGTGGACCGCACAGCACTAGGTCGAAAAAAGTTTTTTCGTTATGATTGTTTTAACCCTATTAAGTTGAAATGAAATCTGTGTTCTAACATATCTTTCATTCATTCATAACAATTCCTAATTTTGATAGGTTAATTGTTTCAACTTTTAAGAAATGTATGTTTATGAAGAATATCGAAGACATTCTGTGCTCTATGAGTACAAGAATCATTTCATTAGCCGCAGAAGCAGCATTAAATATTTGTTTTATCAGAAAAATATCTAGATTGTTTGTAGCTGTCAGTCACGATGGTTTGCCATGTTCTTTCTTTCAGAAATTTTCATCTTAAGGATAGTCATTTAATTATTGATTTATTGATAAAGAAGCCGTTAAACATGCAGTAGAGGTCAATCCAAACACAACTCACATGAGCATAATATACGCCTTCATGAACTACGGAAGATCTCAATTATGAGACAATGAGTTCTCCTAATTTCAATGATGCCCAATGCAACCATGGATTGGCTGTCTGCACATCTATGCTTCCGAATGACTATTGGGATCCATTTTTGGAACGAGTTGTGATACGGGACGATAAATGTTTTTTTAACCATACTCCATGCAAAAGACATTTGATTTGAAATAAAAGTCTACGCTCGGCTCTAAAGCAATTACTACACCCAAGGAAGGTCATATGTTGGACACGAGAGAACTGGTTCACTATGACCCATTAAACTTCAACCAAAGCCGGAGCTGCAAAATGATGCCCACAACCTCAAGATCTAAGAACTGTATCATCGAGATAAAGATCCGTCTTGTTCAATAGGAAAAGTGTTGTGGTTCAGCAGGACAATGGTTGACTGTATACAGCAAATATCGCTTGGGAAATAATCAAGAGTTTCAATTGGCAAGTTTTACCTCACCCACCCAATTCATTTGACGTCGCTTCATCAGATCCCATCTCTTTTGGTCCTTGCACATCAGTTAAGGGATAAAGTTTATAAAAATGGTGAACTACTAAAAGATAATATCGATCTGTTTTGCTCATCAAAAATCGATACTTTTTTAAAACGAGGCAATAAAAACCTCGTGGATTAATGGCGAGGTATCTTCGAAAATTAGGGAAACTATTGCCGAGATTGAAAATTAGTAATTTGTGATTTCGCGAACTTGAATGTCATCAAGAAAAAACGATATTATTTTCTTTCCATCCTGATAGAGACATTAAAACTTCGCTTCCCTGTGGTGACTCTTTAATCGAATTATTATCAAGGTGAGCAGTTACTAAGACAGTTATGTAGGGTTTTAAATTATTATAATAAGTTACTTAATTAGCCATATAGATTTAACGCCAATTCCTGAAGTGAACGCAGTTTTTACGTTCATTGAAGCGCCTTAGCGTTTACTAAATTAAAAGGAAAACTCCTAAATATGTAGTTTAACTTGAATTTTACCAAAATCTTAAGTTTGTAAATTGTTTTGAGTCTGAAAGAATGAACACTTCCTTGAAACTTGAGTTTCAGGCGCTGTCGTCCCTCCCACTCTAGACTCTTGAGTTGTAAAGTACCTCATCACTCTAGACAAGTGATCATGTTGTCATTCTGCGCTAGCATGATTTCAACCTCATTATTTTTATAATTGTACGGCTTCAATTTCGGGAGTTGCGAAAAAATTTGTAGTATTTTGCAGCAAACAAGAAAAATGGGTTTAAATAGGTGTAAATGTGATCAAGTAGTGGGTGCTGGCATGAAGTTTTGTTTTTGCTCTGTTTGAAGACGTCTCTTCTTATTGACCATTCATTTTCTGATCATTGGTCGTTCACATAATTTCAATTTTATAACATGTTCTAAGGAGCATATATTTCTAATGATAATTAACTTTATGTCTAATCTTTGTGTGCTGTTTGTATGCGTTTTTGGTTTATTTTGCTGTTTATATTGCTGACACTCTGTTTGGCTTGGGAATATTTCGATTAGTTGAATTTTTTTTTAATTTAAGGAGTTATTAGCATTAAGAGTATATTCATGAAAAAAGATTGCGTTCATTCTTAACGTAGTTTAATTTTTCTTTTTCCTTGAGCAATGTTGAAAGCATTTCTCTGTTTTATTTTCTACTAGATTTTTGTGTTTTTTTCTCTAGTTCAGATCTCGCACATGCAGTGAGCACGTAGCGAAAATAGAAGAAACTCCCATCCTCACTTGCACCGACGTGTCACGTCGATGGACATCTGTTCTCTGACCATTGCATCAGTTCTTATTTTCTTCCTTATTCTTTGTTCTATTAGTGGCCTAGAGTGGCTTCAACATTCCATAGGCCCGAGTGTGTCGTGATCTGTCTGTGTGGCTTGGTTGAACGTGCTATACTTGTTTCCGTACGCTGAGCTTCATGAGTTTCATGCTTATTCTCTTCTTTTCAGATACACTGGCTCGTAAGTTCACCGTCATCTCACGGATCGTGCAAGTATTTTTCTTCATTTACATGCCAAGTCTTCGACAGAGTGTTTTCTAAATTAATATTTGCTCTTCTACAATACTTTTTCCGGAGGACTTTTTGATATTTGTTTCCTGAGGTCTCAGTAATTATTTGTCAACTGTAGGGAATTACATCAAAACAAACCGGCCAGTTCTGGTATCCTTCAGGGTATTGTTACTTTAGCCTTATTAAAAATTCAGAATGTCATGTCTTTTACACTCATTCTATCGTCGTTTGATGTCCGGTGCATTTACTGTCATTTCCACTAAAATAGCATTGTTGATGAAGGTATCTTGGTCTTGATTTTTGCTTATGAAGCAAAGAGAAATGCCAACTTGGTACATGACTGGAATTGTGCAGTACATCGCGAGCTTCCTCTTCGATTCTGAAGTTGCCTCTCGCTTTGCAGTCAGAATTTCTGACTGGTGTCCCAGATGGCCTTCTATTCTACGCTATGATACCAGCTAATTCATAATACAGAAAGCTTTTCAGGGGCTCCGTCCTCGCTGGGCATCTGCTTACCGCATGTAGACGTGACTGTTTGACTGTCTATTGAAGTAATGGCATGTTTCATGAGTTCTCGTTGACGACCTTCAGTTCTTTTCTAAGTAAAGTCAGTGAACGATGTGGATGAACTAAAATTTTCATCCCTGAGCTGGAGGCCATAGCTAAAATATATTTTTGTTTTTGATTACTACCTGTGGGAATTAATTATCATTTCTCCGGATGAAATTGCAGTCTTCCCGAGATGGTCAATACATGTTATATAACCTCATAAGTATTTTTCACAAGTCTTTTCCCTGGGGTAACATCCGTTTGTTTTCCTGGAGAGGTAAATGTGAGCAACGATATAAATCTCTATGTATTATATGTTTGCAATTGATGTTGGACCAAGAAACATATCAACGTCATTTTCTAGCCACAGAGAGGGACAATTCTATTATAAAATGAGCTAGTACCTCATGCTTTAGGGAGTGTCTTGCATGAGGTGGGGCACATCAGCTTCTAATAGACTACATTTATTGCTTACAAACTTCTTAGTCGTGAATGAACTCTGAAGAAATTATTTTTAACGTATGTACTATATTTTTGTGATATTTTAACTTTTAAACGTCATCTTCAGGAATTTGTATCTAAAATATTCATGACTTGCTTGATCATACTCGTTTTACCCTAGTTTATTAAGATAGTACACACCCAGTTCCGAGCAATTTTACTTGTTTGCGATGAATTTCAGCACCGTCTCCAGTGTCTGGGGTTCCTTCCAGGTGGTCATTGTGCATGTTGTTCTGATGTTTAATTTCATAGTATGTTTAATTTCATTCAAATTCTGATGTTTAATTTCAAAATCGTTTACCCAGTGGGAACTTTCAGGCACTCTTATCTTCTTTTGGGGGCTTACGTTTCTTTCTATAATACAGTATTATGAAGTTCCTTAGGTATGTCAATTTTAATGCGAAGTAATCGGATTCGTTCGAAATTATCAACTTCCTTCAATTGGAACAATTGAAACTAATTACATTGTGTAAACATATCACTGATGGCATTAGTTTCTCATAATGTAATTTTTTTTTGACATCTATTCAAGTCTAGTAAACGCTTTAATTTTACTCTGATGAAATTAAGTTTCATTGAAGAGCAATACGTTCATTCAGGTGCGGTATTTGAAGACAAAATGACTATTTGTGCGTCCACAACTCGCTTCTGTTCATTTTGACCTTGACCGTTTTTCAACCCTAACATGATTTCTTCGTTTGTTATTCCTGTCATCAGTCCTTGATTTCTTTTTGAGGTCATGGCTTCTGTATGCATTCAGTTTACGTCGACTCCTCGTTCTTCGGCCCGACTGTGGTATTTGTTAGTCATATTATGGCTTCCCGTTTTCCTAATCCGTTCATAGCTTCCGGTTTTGTATATGTTTTATGTCCTGCAGTTCTTGAATGGTGTCGTTGCGACCAAGACTCGCACTTCGCCGCCACACTCCAATATCGTTTGGTCACTTAAGCAGTCGCCCGTTTGCTCGCATCTTCGATCGTGCTCTCAGCCGCCATCTAGCCCTTCACGAGCCTAAGTGCTGCTCCTGTGAACTCGGTCGTGCGGAGCGCTAGTCTGCGAATGGCCGTTGTTAGGCCTTCATGAGGAAACCCAGCCATACGTTCACCTTTTCTGCGGCAAACTGCGGAAATCACTTCTAGGCTTGCATATTGCGCGGCCGTCGTGCTTCATGTATTACAAAATGTTTTTTTGATGAACGGTGTGCGAAGAAATATGACTAGTCGAAGTAGAATTTTCCATGAGGAGCACCTACAATCTCTATTTTTTTCTCGAGATTAACTATGCAGGAGGTAAAAAGTATATACATGTTTAACAAAACAAAAATACTTTAAAATAACCTTACTTTCAGTTCTTTGCTGTGTCTGATGTCACACACTTCTACATACGATGTACTTTTTTGTAAATATTTGATGGATGTTTCGAAAACTTATGGCGCAAGGAATGATGATGACAGGATCGGTCGCGCGGACTCGAAATAAGTTGAACAATATCAATGGATTTCGGCCTGGTCCAAAAATTGGACGATGGATTGATCAGAAATGGCAAGAAAAATAACTGAGAATCAACCTTCCAAGTACAGGTAGGTCAATGACAGGACGGGCGCAAAACAACATTGACACAGTCAAGTCCTTGCTAGAAGAAGATAATTTAACATCAACAAGAAAACTAGCATCAGAAGCTGACCTAAAAGATATCAGCGTACGAAACACGAAAAAAGATTTCTATGCAAATGATTTTCATCCTCAAGTTAATAAATTGCTGTCTTAGGATGGCGAGATTAGAAGGCACAATTTTATCTGAAGCTCAAGCACATGACCGAAAATGAACAAATTTACATGAATAATATGATTTTCAGTGACGAATGCTGCATATACTTAAATGCTATTGGGAATAAACAAAATTGCTGTAAATTGTGGCCAAAATAAGAATAGTTAAATGTTGGAAAACTTTTGCACTCGCCTAAGATCAATGTGTTGTGTGGCTTGAGCTTCTAAAATTGTTGCCGGTTCTTTTTTTTTTTAATTCTGAAACTTGTGAGGTTTTCTTATTTGTACTTTTGAAAGATACTTCGAAGTACTAAGAAATATTTTCAGTAGTCGAAACTTGGCAGTGTTTTAGTACCAGCAAGATGACGCGCCAACACAAACTACGAAAAGTATCAATTTGGTTATTGCTCGCTTTTAGGCTAATTTTAGTTATACAGGGTGGCCCATAAGTTTGGTACATTTTTAAAATTATTATAGCTACAAAACTGTAAATGATAGGGTTTTGGTTAATTCAGAATGAGAGAAGAAATTTCAAAGTTTAATATAGATTTATAAATGAAACAATAAAATACATTTAACTATGGAATGCAATATCTTTTAAATGACCTCCATTATATGTCAAACAATGGCGTGCTCTTTCAACGGTGCTATTCATTACTTTCCTTAATATTTCTTGTGAAATGTTGTTGATCTCTTGAATGTTTAGTTTCAATTGGTGTAAAATATCAGGCATTTCAATGTAAACATTTTCCTTTAAGTATCTCCAGAGAAAGAAATCAGGAGCACTTAGATCTGGAGATCGAGGCGGCCACGGTATATTACCAAAACGAGAAATTATTCTGTTTGGAAAAATTGCTTGTAACATTTGCGTTGTTTCTTTCGCTGTGTGCGCTGTAGCTCCATCTTGTTGGAAAAAGGTAATCTCTGTGTTATTATATCCAATTTCAGGCATCAAATATTCTTGAATCATCTGTCTATACAGGTTTCCAATAACACAAATTGCATCAGCATCTTCAAAAAATATAATCCAATGATGCTTGAAGACGTGATGCCACACCATATTGTTACTTTAGCTGAGTGAAGTGGACGTTCATGAATTTCTTTTGGATTTTCTGAAGCCTAGAATCTGCAATTTTGCTTATTAACAAAACCATTGAGGGGAAAATGTGCCTCATCAGTCATTATTAAATTCTTTAAGAAGTTTTCATTGTCTGGAAGCTGCAGAAATCTATTCGTAAAATCTAATCGCTTTTGGTAGTCTGTAGGTAGTCTTCGAGTTAATTGAATTTTATACGGATGATACTTTAGATCTTTTACCAAAATACGTTGCAGTGAGGTACGTGGCATTCTGAGTTGAATTGAACGTCTTGTAGTTGACGTTTTGGATCGATCAGGAACACTCGTTGCAACAAGCTGAATTGAAGCACCAGTTCGTATGGTCCGTGGCCTGCCACAACGTTGTCTGTTTGCTGTTGTCCCAGTTTCTCAAAATTTCAATACCAGTTTTTTATGCACTTCGTCGAAGGATTTCTTTCAAAACCATCAATATTCCTGTAATTCCTCTGAACTGTAGTAACCCAATAATTACATCGGAAGTAAAGTTCCACTATTTTGCTCGTTCCATTGCGTAGCGATTCATTTGGGGGGGTGGATTTTAGGAATTTTTTTGGCAATATGTTGTGATTGTCGGTAGACTTGATGCGCTGGTAGAAAACCGAAATCTCCTCATTCGTTCAGAATTAACCAAATCTCTTTACCATTTGTAGTTTTATAGCTATAATAGTTTTAAAAAGGTACCTTACTTATGGGCCACCCTGTACATGCCTCTAGGCCAGACCAGGTAAAAAGCTTGTATGGGAGCTCCGTGCAATTTGGGGCCTAGTTTATTGTACTTTTTGAACAAACAAGAAGTCTACGTCGCATTCCACTACGATATCGCGTTGAAAAATGTGAAGCACGAGTCTCTAGCTTATCTCAATATTTTAATGTCATGAATGAGAATAACGTCATCAATTTATCAATTACGTCGTTATTTTCTTGTACAAGTTCTAAATTAACTCGATCCGTAAGTCATGCAATGAAAATAGGCTATGATATCTTTCGAGTTTTGTATATTCTTCATTCATCAAGAATATCATTTACATTATTGATATCTCATCAGAAAAGATGACAGTTACGAGGGTTCTAGGAAGAAGATAAAAGGTTGAGAATGCCATGTTTATTCCCATGAGTGGTCACTTAATTACGGGGAAAAAATACTTTATTTTGTTTAGATTTATTCTAACCCGAGATAATGAAGCCTGCAGCGCTGAAGCCTACTGTGCAGGAATGGGAAGGCTCTGAGCAGTATTTATGTCGATGTGAGTGGAACAGATGAAGCAACTTGGCATTTGATTCTGACTCAACTCGTAGCACTGCAATTCCACTCTGGTAATTAAAGGCCAGCATGTACTTACAATTGCAACTCGTATAATTTCAGCTTAACTCGCATAATAACAGCTAATATAATTACAGCTCATCTAGTATAATTACAGCTCATGTGGTGTAATTACGGCTCATCCACTGTAATTTTTGTTGATATAGTATAATTATAGCCCATCTAGTATGATTACAGCTCATATGGTATAATTAGAGCTCATCTATTGGGATTTCAGGTCATCTAGTATAATTACAGCTCTTCTTGTATAATTAAAGCTCATATAGTATAATTACAGCTCATCTAGTATAATTACAGCTCATCTATTTAGTATAATTGCAGCTCATCTATCTAGTATAATTGCTGCTCATCTATTTAGTATAGTTGCAGCTCATCTATCTAGTATAATTGCAGCTCATCTGGCATAATTTTAGCTCATCTAGTATAATTTTAGCTCATCCAGCATAATTACCAACTATTAGACTCGCCTGCGCTTCAATATTTACTGCAATATTAATACCCCATGCAGGGTTACATTGAGCGCCATGAGTGGTTTTCAGATTCTACAGAAGGAAATTAAGAAATGGAAATGTTTGACATGGGAATGCTCGAGATTCATGCTGCCCATCAAGAAACGGCTTCGGTTTAAATAATTAGCTTGAGGCCTTACAGGGACAGTAATGAGACTATGTGAAGATTGTTCCGTGGAGAAGTTTATCGCGGCCTAGACAAGAGTTTGCAGTTTGTAGTTAGGAGAAACCTTTCGTGAGAAGGGTTTTATTGAGCAGCAGGGAGTGAGCACCAAAGTTGCTGGAGGTCAAGTCATCAGACATTGTAAAAGACTACTGATCAGGTTATTCCAGTTTCCCGAGCCGAAATTTTTTCGTACGTCTGAATTTTCATAATTTTAATCATTAGAGCAATGATAGTTTAATGTTTAAACGAGCAAAATTTTGTGGGATTATTCAAGCTGGACAATTTTATTATGCGATTCATTTGTTTTTCTATTTGGGATATTTGAAAAGATGTACGTTAATTTAATATTTGAAGGGCTGATGTCGAGGACGCTTGTGTTGTGGTTCTTTAACTTGGCCACCGAGAAAATACTCTCCCTCCTCCCTTCAGGAAGTTGCTCTGATGGAGATTGTCCTTCAGGTTTTCTTGGGGAATTTACGATCCTTGTGCGATACAAGGAACTCCAAAGTTTCTCTTACTGCAGACTGCATGACCATTCAGCCCACTCCCCTTCTAGGAGACTTGGAGTTACACTAATCGAGATTTGTAGAGGGACATAATTATTTCTAATGACCAAATATAGCAAATTAGAGCTCAGAAACACTTCAGTTACAGCGCTATTTTGGATAAACTAGATTGTTATAAAACTTAAGTGTACCTAAAAAACAAACAGAACTGACCCGAAAAGTGAGTAATGTTAATTTTGCTTGCAAAACAATATCCTGCAAAGTAGTAGCCATTATAGATAATTATTAAATTGTTAGAATAGCTTTCTGTTCACTGTTCATGACGATGTTCTTTAGTGTTGACCTGTAAATTTCTGCCTAATCTCTGAAGAAGTCTCTATGTTGAAAAAATGAGAGGTGACGTTCTGTAACGACGAGGATGTACCAGTAAGAATTGCCGTGTGTTCCTGTGTGTCACTACAGTTTTTTTTTTGCTAAAGTAATGCTCTATGACTGCCAAATAGTTCGTGATTGCTATGTAAAATGATGCGTCACGGTTTCGGCTATCACGCTGTCAGTAGCACGTGGATAGTTCCAGCACATATCTTCCCTATCACTGCATGTCTTCATGATTATTTCCCAACTTGATTTCGCGTAGGCGTTTACATGTATTCAAGATGGGCTGCCAATAACGTTTCCACGAACGGCTAAAGGCTCTTTCTTGTTTCAAAGCTACGTCGTATGAAAATTACGACTGGAACAAGTTCAACCTGTTTTTGATTTACTTATCTACTTTTGCACATACACTTGGTCAATTTTTTTTAATTGTATGACTAACAGAGGCCACGATGTCGTGCTCGTCCCATCTATTGCAAACAAGTAATCCTTTAGAACTCTAGGATATCTCTCCATTTCGAGAGCCGACATCCAGGCAAGCGAGCACCCTAATCATTGATGCTATTGAAGCTGCGTTCTTGAGTGACTTGGTATATCAGGGGCTCGCTGCGCTGCTCCGTTTTAATGTCATTCAGTCTTTAAGGGAAGAGTCCAGGCCCTTCCAGAGAAAAAGAGAGGGCGAGAGAGATAAGAAGGATTCTGTGCACTTCTGGTTTTATTTGTGCTGAATGATACGGTCGTGGAGCGACCTATGGACAGCAGTTTTTTGTTAAATGTCAACTCAAGCATTTACTCGGTGCTTATTTACGGACAATAGATGTTGTACGAGTGAGTTGTAATAAAAACAAGTTATTCTATGACGAGAGCAACTACGGTGAAGCTGCGGAACTTATGTACATTGTGGTAGAATATGAGTTATATCTATTGTCTTCCATCAAGCACAGTTTACTGCTTTAGGACATTTATACATTGCTAAAACTTCGATGTAATTTTTAAAGAACTAATCTCTTTGAAGCCACTGCTTTTTAAATTACAAGAATTTTCCAATTTGGATAGAATCTCACTGAATTCTGTCCAATATACGGTAGAAAGGATTCAGCGCTCCTCGAGAAATAAAAATTCTTATATGTCATCAAGAGGAAGGAGTAAGACAGAGCATGCTGATGGTTCTTGTTCTTTTCACGTACTATTTACATTCACAAATTCGAGCTCCTCATCAGTGGAATACCATGCTACTTGTAGAATTTGCATCACGTGTTACCTGAGGCTTCTGCAAGTTTAATTTTGAATTAGGAAGAATACGTTCTTCCGACGCATCTGTCGGGCTTAAGGTGTTCAGTAGATTAAACAATAAGGCATAGAAGTTTTCTCAATTTCTGACTGAATAACATTCCACGAAATTACTGTCAGGAACAGAAAGATAGAAACCCTTGAACAAATAATATCAACGGAAATTTTCAACGAGGTATCATCAATTTGAAAACCTCACGAGAAACGTACAAATTGAGACCGTGAATTTTTACATGGAAAAGTCTAAGCTCCCAACCATGTCCATCGTTTTCATTAAGTTTAATTTAATCAGTGTTATTCATGCACTACCCAACTAAAAAAGGAACCGGTGAAGTTGATTTGGAATAGTGGCAGACAATGAATATTATTCGCGACGAGCGCTCTCAGAAGCGAAATCTAACGGGCTATAGTGCGTTCATGAGCTGCCCATTAAGTTCAGCAGGCCCCAAAATTTCTCCGTAATGCGTCGAGCACTGAAGGAAATCGACGCAAGAAGTTATACGGTCGCAAAAAAGCTCCTAGTCTTGAAGCAAATTAAAAGAAACTTTTGTAATTCAAAAAGGAGTCACAAAAATATAGCACGTGGTAGTAAAAATGTGTAGTGTGGTTTGGCGTCGTTTTTTTCTTATTCCAAAACGATTACTAAATGAAAGTGTGACGGGAATCGCAAGAAAATTTGGATCATTCATTCTTCGCTCGCGGAAGTTATATAATGATCTCAGATTTTTTTTATTGGAAGGGTTAAAGTCTACAATTTTTGTCTCAAGTATGTTACTTCTTCCAAATTTTTGAAATTGTAAGCCGTCAAGTACAGTCTCCTAAGAATTACTATCTGTCACAAATATTCGAAGATAACAATGCCCCATGTATGGGACTGGCGTAACGCGCATATACCGTGGGGAGCAAAATAATACATGTTAATTAAATCGCCAGAGTGGACATTTATAGACCACGTACAATTACGAAAACTGGACTATATATAAACAATAGTATAAAAAAGTTAATATATCTAAAACTCAGAAATATTTAATGGAAAAAATATATAGGAAGATGTATAATAAATACGTGAACAAAAGTTTAAAACATATTTCAAGATATACATACATTAATACTTCATCGCATAGCCCTTATTATTAATTATGGCTTCGAGAAGTTTATAGTAGTTCACTACCAGCCTTTTACAAGTTTCGGGCGTAATCTTATTCCATTCTTCAATGCAAATTTCTTTGAGTTCAGTGATGTTATTGGGACCTCTCTTCTGAATCTTCAATTTCAATTCCCTCCAAGTTTTCGATCGGATTCATGTCCGGGGAATGACTTGGCCATTCTAAAATGTTTATCTTCTTCATCCTCAACCATTCCTTCGTTTGCAGTACGCTTTGGATTGTTATCTTGTTCGAATTTCCTTCCACGTTTCAATTTTAACAAACGAGCTGAAGGTAGGAGTTGTTCTTCCAATATTTCACGATATTTCCTGCCTTTCATGGTTCCTTCAATGATGTGAAGTTTACCTACCTCTGATGAGCTGAAATATCCCCACACCAAGATAGAGCCACCTCTAAACTTAACAGTGGGTATGGTGCACTTTGGTTTATACTCTTCATTTTGTTGCCTCCAAACATGGTTTGAGCTGTTTCTCCCAAATAGTTCGATTTTGGATTCATCTGACCACAGTACTGAGTTCCAAAACGCTGCTGGCTTGTTCAAATGGCCGTTACATACTTTAGCCTGGCTTTGACGTGACGTTTCTGGACAAAAGGTGTCCTGTCGAGGGGTGCGGGAGCGAAGATTTTCACGGCGTAGTGCCCTGCTGATCGTGTGTTTGCTGGCTTCGATCCCAGATGCCTTGAGATCATCCTTCAATTCTTCACGAGTAGTTTGAAGCTTCTGCACTACTGTTCGGTCCATTTTTCAAGCAGTACGGTCGTTAATCTTTCGTGGACGGCCAGTTCGAGGCTTGCTGAGTCGTATTCTGGCATTTCCACTTACGTATTATGGTTCCAACCGAGGCTATAGGAACACAGTTGTGCACTTATCTTCCCATGTCCCAAACCTTCATTATGGAGCTCCACAATACGCTCGCGATGATTTTGGCTGATGTCCTTATTCGTACCCATGCTTACGATATTTCAGAACGAGAGCTGCTGTACCAATGACACGTTATTGGAGATGAATGCTGACGAAAGTTCGGTTGCCAAATAGTAGAATGTATTAGAACATTCTGGAATAATCCTACATTAATTTTCATGTATAATATCGAGAAAAAAGTCGGGTATTGTAAACTTTTGTTTACGTATTTATTATACTTGTTTCTATATATTTTTTCCATTGAATATTTGTGGGTTTTAGATATATTATTAACATTTTTATAATATGATTTATATATAAACCAATTTTCGTAATTGTACGTGGTCTATAAATGTGCAATCTGGTGATTTAATCAACGTGTTGTATTATTTTGCTCCCCACGGTAAGTGAGGGAGATGAGAGATCTAGCCTCATGATGGATGGTGGCCCTAGTCACCCGATTTAAATCGCATCAAAAATTTATTGGATCCAGTAGAGAACAACTTGAAAGCTTCAATGCCCCTTTCATCTTCTTTGGAAGACATTGGGCTGCGTTTGTTTACACTTGGCAGACATTCGTTTAGAATGTTTGTTAAAACATAGAGAATACAAGCCTATTCTTCTATTCATTCTTCGTAAAGAAAGAAATATACAAGCCTATGAATACATCATAACCATGAATATATCATAACTATCATGACATGATCATTCAGTAATCCCAAACAGAATAGTGGGAAACATTATTTCTGTATGTGAAGCAATGTCCCGAACAGAATAATGGGAAACATCTCACCTAATATTTATTACATTTTTGTAATCTCATGGAAAATTTACATAATGAAGAGAAATGTGCCCGCACACTCTTTTATTTTACTACTTAAATGTTTTTCATTCATTTGTATGTTTGAGCGTCGCTTCTGTGCTGTGTTTGAATCTCGTTTAGAATATACGAGTACATTTTTAGTATAATTTGTAGCTCAAAAGTTATTTCTCCAACCTAATTTAGGGGATAAATGATTATAAACATCCAAAGTGTGATTGTTCGTTGTTAAATTATTTTCAATTTTTCTCATATGAACGATATTAACTGATGTATTCAGAGTAAATTGATTTTTGGCCTAAAATTTAAACTATAATCGTTTGTATCAGTAGCAACAGTTTTGCAAGTAGGGATGGCATCACAGTCAGGGAAGTCTTACAGAACTGTCGAGGCGTCAAGTAAGTGAAAGTAATACAGCTTCAGAAATACAGGGTGCTGTAGCATAATTTCAAAACAAAGCGCTTTGAAAAAAGGAAGTTATGTTGTTGCATCCTGTATGTTGTAGAACGTTGCGCTGAGTAGGTCCAGAATTGTCAATTGACTTCTTAGGGAGAAGAGAAATTAGTAATTATTCGTTTTGTGCATGTATCATAATCAATTTTATTGTGCCCGTGTTAGACTTTATGCATTGAAACTTACGCTTTTTTTCTTCTCGATTGAACTAGAATTGTTTTTTTTATGTCAGTTTGACTAGTTCATTCTGCAGATGCAGGGTGTGCTCAAGGGGTTTGTGTTTTAGCTCATTTTGGGCATTAGGTGCTCTTCTGCTAATCAATTTGATTTCAGAGCTTTTCACGAGGAGGCTTTGGTACGGTGATTTGTCATTCAATAAGCGTCCGTATGGACCGTAGACGTCTTCAGAAACACGCCGAGATTTTACAGCAGATTTAACAGATCTGAGTGGGGAAATTGTAGCGTATTTGTATTGTATATCTGCATGGTTTGTCTTCATTTCACTATTCTTTTTCGGGGAGATGATCGACGTGTCATTTTAACGAATTTTTACTCAATCGCCATCACTTGTGTTCTGTTCTGTTCTCGTCACGTTTCATGTTTTTGGTGTGAGACACTCCTTATTGGTTTGAGCACTGCTTTCTGCCAGATACGTCACGTTTCTTTGCATTGAAAATTTGTAATAACATCTCATGAATTCAATTACGTGACATTACTTACTTGACTGGGTGTACTGACGGATTATGACGTGTCAGTGAGAGCAGAGCGCCTGTGTGATCGTGTCAACCAAGTTTTGATGAATGATATGAATTGAAGCTCCTCTGACGACACCACTATGAATAAGTCGATTCCTATGTTTTTAAATTTTGTTTGAGTGCGCTAGCCAGTGTAACAGAACATGTAATGTCCCGCGAAGAGAATTTAAGCAGAGGTGCGCGTATAGCCTCAGTCGTAAATTTCCCTCCAGGTTACGATGTATTCTATTTGAACTCGTGCTGTCTGCTTGTGTGCACTGGTTTGTTGCATGTCACCGGTTTAGTAAGTCAGGTTGACATGACATACAAAAAATACAAACACAGATGATCCATTTGTATTTGTTCCTAGATGAGTAGAATTTCGAACTCTGCTCAGAAGAGTATGATACAGTACTCGTGAGTGTCCTCGGAGAAATACTCTTGATATTACCCCCAGTTTTTCACAGCTAAGTCAGAAAAACTTGTTGCGAGTGTAGTTGTTTTGCCTCGTCTATTATATATTCCTTTTAAGAGGTTTATTTTATGGTGGGGAAGCGGTGTACTGTGCAAGTGACTTCCTGCTGGTCGGTTTTCGTTTCTTGTTCTTTTTTCTTTCTTTCCTTTATGCAACTCTGGCAAGCTGAGACGCCAAAATTTTTTGTTCTTGTGGTGCCACTTTACCTGTACGTTCTTTTTGTTTCAATGGGATTTCCCTTGTACATAAACGGTCGGTAAACAATGAATATGGACAAAATTTCAGCGAGCTAGAGGGATCCTGAAGACCTCAAAGTCACAAGAATTGAAAAAGTCAAAATGTTTATAATTTATTGCGTCTATTTTTCCTGAACGTGTTTTTTTTGTGTGCGTGTGAATGTCAAACTCGAATAGCAATAAGAAGGCAGTACTCTTGCTCAGTTTTTGTTTCAGTTTGCTAGTTATCACGCAGGAAGAAAGTTTTTAATCGTCAAGATTCAGAATGGTTGATTATTTTTGCTGTTCAATAACATTCGATAATCATGAAGGAAATCAAACACTCGACATTCATGATCCGAAAACTACTCTACTAATGAATTGCTTCCTGTAAGCTGCCAAGTCGTCAGATATTAATTAGGAGTTCATTGTGTTAATTGTTATTTATTGTATTAACCTTGCTGTAGTTCGTTAATACTGTCAGATCAGCTTCCAAGTATGAGTTGGATATAGTCTGCTATGGATATTGTCTTTGTGGATGCTCTGTGCAAATATTAGTATTGCAACATCCCTCACCCCCGGATCTCTTTCTCTTTAGCTCTTCATTTATTGCAACGCTTTTGTGCCTTTCCCCTCGCCCCTACTCTCTCTTAATCGGCATGATAAATCTTCCTTACCACTCGCCTCTCAAAATTGTCTCCATCTGTTGAAATCACCGTGAACTTATCTAGGTTCTTTCAGCGGCTGAGCTTGGACGCACTCCAGTTCCTTCCTCTATCGATTCTTTCTTCCTCCTCTTCTCATGATATACATGAATACATCCTGAGGAAATTTTCAATGTTAATATCCTGTAAATCCTTTTAACCTGTTTTCTACCATTTTACGTTACAGTCAATACATTAGATCGAGTTTTATAGCTTCTACGGATTCTTCTTCTTCTTTTAATCCACGATCTCAAAATCATAATTAAACTTCGCGAGATATAATTATGTCGAAATTCTTTGAGAACAATCGTACTGTACTATTGATTCTTGAATTTTTTTATGTTGCGCTTCCTCGGGTTTTAACCATGAATTTTACCTCTAAAATTTTTCATTGTTGATAGAACTGGAGTAAATAAAATTCCACCACCTCATATTTAATTCAAACAGGCTGCTGTGATACCTCCCTCGAGCGATGCATCATCATTTGTCTCATTTACAATCAATTGTTCTTTTTCCCTACTAAATTCTTCAGCTTGTTAAACACGTTGGAATCTAACGAATATTTCTGCCATCAAATAAACTATATTTCCTGCCTTGAGTAATCATACCAGATCTCTGATTCATTGAGTCTTAGCTTATCTAGACTGACTCCGTCCTGTATTCAAATTGCAAACATTCATTACAGTCTCTGTATTGAGTCCACTGCATTCAATACTTGTCAGTTGCGTTGATTTCATAGTCTACTACCAAAAACAAACCTCTTTTGTTCTATAATTTTTCCCCTAACTTTCCATCAAAAATTTTTCGTATATTTTTTCATTTATCCATTAATATCGCTACACATTCATGAGTGCTAAAACGCACATGTATTTTTTATCTATATGTATTGAAGTAAATTCCGAATGTTTGTAGAAAAAATCACATTATCATCTCTTTTTTGTTCAGTGCTGACAAATCTTAAATGACACTTGACACGACGGGTTGCGAATACTGTTTTCTGTCGCAACGCCGCTTAGTCCTATCTACACATCCTTATCAGGCGCTTCCTGCAATTATCCTGACCTATGCTTTTTTCATAGTTTCCTATTGTCTGGGTTATTGTATGCATTGTTGCCTGCAAGATTGTACGTAACATGTTTGTAAGTTACAATGATTGAGTTTTTGATTACACGCTTTTCGTTGCGAGTTTGAATAATGTTTATGGAACTTCAGATTCAGAATTAAGATTTTAATTCACCTAAATGCCAGCACTGTATAGATATATATACATACATATTTTTCAGTTTCGAGTTACTATGTAACTCGCACAGGTTTCAAATCCTTTACGTCTTTCTTTAAATGCCCTTTTTGTATCTTCGAAAGTTGTGTAATTTTCAACTACAGTTTCGATTCTTTAAAGAAATGTACGTTCATGAAGCCCATGAAATGAAATGAAATATATTTTCTCCCTAAGTATGTTAAGAAATTGTTGATAATTAAAAAACTAATAATATACATACATAAAAATACTAGGCGAAATGTTCTTTGTTCGTTGAAATATCAAATTTATTCAATCGCACTCTCAACTTCCTTCTCAGTCGTAGAAGCCACTTGGTCTTGGTCCTAACCTCGATACGTAGAGCTGTTTGTTGTTGTAGTTGTTCTTGTTTGCCTAGCGGGTGATCCTGGCCAGAGGAGTAAGGTTGGTAGGGTTGTCGGGGCAGCTGAAAAGGTGGCTGGTGGTCTGGTCCCCAGCACCGCAGGCAGGACACGTGAGGTCCTGCGCTGCTCCCATTCGGGCTTGGTAAGAGTTCAGAGATCTGCTGTGGCCCAATGGGAGTTGGGAGAGGAGAGCACGGGTGGATCTAGGAAGGGATTGTTCTTGTTCAAAAATGGGTCAGGGAGACAGTTGGAGGACCTGTGGGAGCCCATTGCAGAGGTAACCGGCTGAACTGTTGAGGAGTGGAGGGAGTTTAGGGATTGCCCATTGGTGGAAAGAAGGTAGTCCCCGTTTGGAGATAGAAGGTGAGCTATGGAGGGTAGGAAGTGGGATTGGAGGGTATGTTTCATGCTGCGTGGGCTGGAGGGTTTGATTAACTGTGGGGTACTACTTGGAGTGATGAGAGCGTAGAGAGCTGAGGAGGTACTGGAAGCAGAGCAGGGAGAGGTGGTCGGCCATAGGGAGAACCCTTGTCTTCCTGTGAAGGTGCGAGACGGAAGCCATTTTGTGGGATCCGGTGGCTATTCGAAAGGTGGCGTCCTGGATTGCTTGCAGTTTCGCTATAGATGAGGGGGAAGTGTTGAGGAACCTGATGGGAGCTGCGTAGTTGACTATTGAGTTGATGAGGACCTTGTATGTGACAGTAATAGTTTCCTTTTACTAGCTCCAGGAGAAACCTGCAAGGGTTTTAAGGATGTTCAATTTATCGCGTGCCCTCTCACAGATTGGGTTTGTGACGGGTGAAGGTGAAGTGGGGGTCGTAGTAAGTAATTCCCTGATGATATGAGACTTGGTGCGGGATTGGTGGGTATCAAGGGTGAAGAGGGAAGATTGGGATTTAGCTAATGATACTGTGAGATCCTTTTTTTGGGCCCATTTGACGACGTCAGGGGAGTGGGCGGAAAGGATGGCGGAGGCGTCAGGAATTTTGACTGTTGTGGCTAATGCTGTGGAGTCGTCAGCGTATGAGGTGATGAGAGGTGTAGTGGAAAGTTAGTCGGAGGCAAATAGGTTGAAGAGTGCTGTGGATATGACGGAACTGTGAGGGACACCCGCTAGGACAGCTCTGGAGGAGGAGAGATAGTGGTTGTAGGAGCATTTGGATGATCTACCCGTGAGGTAGCGGGTAGCTATGTGGTGGTTGAGGGGCAGAGAGAGAGGAAATTTGGGAGATGAGTTGAGGGTGGGGGACGGTGTCAAAAGCTTTGGAGAAGTCTATGGTCATGATAGTTGAACGGAGGGGACGGCGGTGCTGGTATAAACCGGCAGCTATAGTGTGACTTACGAGAAGTTGGGCGGAGGTGGTAGATTGAAGTGGCAGAAACCGTGTTGGGAGTCGGAGAAAGGTATGGCTACAGTCAGGTGCGATAGGAGCAAACGTTCCAGCGCTTCGACGGTAGGACAGAGGAGTGAGATAAGGTGGTAAGAAGAGCTGTGTGAAGGTGGCTTGCCAGGTTTGGGATGGTGATGATAATGGCTGTTTTCCAAATGGAGGGATAGTGGCGTGGGAGAGGTTGAAGGTGTTGGTGAGATAAGTTATGCCTGAGGGGCCGAGGTGGCGGATGTGGAGTATGATGAGGTTGTCCGGTGAGCTGTTTACTCATGGTGGCGCACTCGAGGTTGTAGTGCTGAATCCTGCATTTGTCGCACACCAGTGAACTGGAAGCTTTAGTTTCCCATGAAAACTCTTCTTTCTCGATGAAAGACGCATACGCTCTTAATCCTTTCGCCACCGTTGGGTTAATATGTCCCAAACAAACGTTAAAAATCATTCCCTTTAGTCCCATATTCTAAATGTTTCGTTCAAAATTACGGAAAAATTACATAGAGATTAGTAAAGATAAGTGGTCATTTACGCAATATTCTGATGAGTATGAAAATAATTTGGTCGTGAAAGGGTTAAAGACAATTGTAGGCACACTTTCCTAAGACTAACACTAATACGAGTATACTGGATGTCCCAGTGTTACGGGACCTGAAAACAAACGCGGAACTCGAAAATTTAGTTTTGAAATTTTATTGTGGTATCCACTGTACAATTCTTAAAATATATTCAACCGTTGATACATAGCTTGGTCATTAGAGAAAATGAGTGTTCAAGAGTTGTTTACCATCTGAAAGAAATGATATTTAAAAATAGACATTGTTTCCTAAATAAAAGTTTTTATCTGCTATGCAAGGATTTTTTCTTTCGGCCAAAATTTATTGAGTTATACCTGCTTCTTTTCGGGTCCCCGGACGCTGGGACATCCTGTATGTGGAAGACGATCGACAATCCCTGCCTAGGTTTATGACGCGTGAAACTTCTTATGCATTTGTTTGTGTGCAAAGAAACTCGTATGTTACACGTTCCTAGTCAAAGTGCCTAAAAAATGTTACTAGTATTTAAATGTCAGTTGGAATATTTCAAAGTACATGATTTGAATGTATTGCTTTAGTGGGTTTGGAGTTCAGTGGTACCTTTAATATAAGTGTCTTAACTCAATGATGTAGTCAACAACTCGAGAACAAACTTTTGTTACATTATATAAAGTGCACATGATGCAGGGAGCAATACAGGACTTGACAAATACCTGCTGCTTTCTTATTGAACTATGCAAAGCAAACAAAGAGTATTAGAAAAATTATTCTTTCACAAAATTAAAATAGAATTAGTTCCTTTTGGTTTTTCATTTGCAGGGATTGTGTATTTTTCTGTGGGGATAAAACGTCAGTCTATAGGCTCGTCTAGGTTGAGGTAATCTCCACTCGAGCTGGTGGTGCGACGAGGTCTGACTGGCTGGCTGATGTTTCCATTAAAGGTCTCGTGTTTGGTTCGAGCAAATAGAGATGGTCGTAGCGTCCCCATCACAGGAGCGGGGACTCCTTGTCCCGTAAGCAGCGGAAGTTGTTCAGCGTCGGATCTCTCGTCCTGATACTGCTGTTTGGGTTCCTCTCTCTTTATTACCTGCAGCTGTTGTCCATTGAATGTGTATGCTATAATCCTCCTTATCAGATTTACAGTATATTCATTAGCATTTTAGTTATCCTCCACTTCCAAGTGAATAAGCCTTGGAAACTGAGCGTTCTTCAGGTAGAATTAACGAGTTTATACAATATTGTGGAGTGTGTACATCGTAATTCTCTATTCGAACTATTGTCCCTGAGGATTGTGGTGTTCCCGTTATAAACTTACGGTACTGGCTTTCTGGTCGTAGAAATCTACTGTGGGTTTTTGTGTTCGAGTTACGGAAGCCTCGTTTCATGTACATTATCCTCTTTGCTTTTCGATTTGTCTGCTTATTACTTTTACATGCGCCCATGGTAATAAAATCATCCATCGTGTCAATTATCCTCAAGGTTTTTGTTCATGTGTTCTTTTTTTCATTTTTTAAGTGAGTTGTGTTCTTTATTGGCTCTGTTATCGAATACGTTCCAATTTCTCAGGCATAATAGCAACGTAACGAAAGTGTTAAGTATGCTAGTCCTATTTGCAGGGTGAGCCCAAGAAATGTTCATCAAAATTATTATTGTTAATCATTGGTATCTAGAATACCAATACCAATAATTGAATGCCTAAGGTGGATATTCTGTTATGATAAATGTTTTGTAACAAACAGAAAATGTATCTTATGTATGCTTTTACTATACTACATTGCTAATTATGAAAATAAAGTCTTGGTTGGTTGGATTTTGGTCGACCCTGTGTGGCAGCAGACTTGAGGTATACACGCTAATCCAAAAATTCGAAGGTTGCAGTGTAGGGAAAGCTCAATGAAGAACAGAGCGCTGGCGTTCTCACAGTTATTTGTGCTGTGTGGCGTGTGGACTGGGCCGAGGTGTCGGAACTCAGAGCTTTCAACTTCTGAACCACTTTGTTGCTCCAGGCAAGAATGTTCAAGTATACATCTCTTCAGTATATGGCCATCGATCTCTACATGTAAGAAAAAGTGTTGTGGGAAGGTAAAACCGAGCATATTGCAATTGTTTGGCACGTTTTCGACCTAAATGTACTTAATTGTTTTATCTATTTGAAAAATATTTTCATTTCATATGAATGTTGTTCTATTTCTTGTAAGCAATTATTACAACGAGTACAATTTACTTGAATATTGAAGTTATGTAACATAGATATTATTTCTCCTCATTATCTTCCTTTTCTTACTGTATGTTTTCCACCGCAAGGGTAGCACCTAAACTGTGTACCATGTCAATTGCACATGAACGCTTCAACTCTGAAGAACTTGTAAACATGTGTTAAGTGACGGAAGTAATTTTTTATGCTACTGAATATGAAAGAATCTGTCGAAGGCTACAGTATATCATGAGCGAGAGTTAAAATATGAGCTTGTTTTTGTAGTAACCTTCCAATATGCCAGTGACTCGTGGAACTGCTTACGGCGTCTTCCTCTTTGCCTAGCATGTTGCGGTCAGTTTCTCGCTTACATTCCGCATCTACTTGGGCAATAATCCGTTAGCGGCGCCCGTCAGTTTTCCTTCCTGTCCATTTTGAAGACTCAATGGAGCTTTTTCCGAAGAAGTTGCTGAATCGGAGGGTCATTTTCTTTTGCCGATCGTTAACATTGTGTGTCATTCGGGTTTGTAAGAACGATGTAGGGGCACCGTTTATGGTATTAATCGCTTACGGCAATAATTTACCTGTACTCTGAAGTGACATCAAATTTCATCAAGCTACATTCTCAAGTTTTCTTTGTTAATTTACGTTTAACGGCTGAAGAAATTCGATAAAATATCCTGTAACAATTGTCTGTTTCCAAAGGAAATTCTGTTTTCTGTATTTTCTTTACTAGAGGCTTAATTTAAAGTGTCCACTTTCGCTTCGTTCCTCGTAGATTTTACGTAGAATGAACTTCTTTTTCCCTTCAAGTGTTCATATTCATATTTTATTGTTCTCTTTTACGTGCAGCGTGTCTTTATTTTGATATAAGAATATACTTATTTTGGTAAAACTTTTCTGCTGAGTTTTAAAAATGTGTTTCTTCTCTAAATTTTTAATTAATTTATTGAGAGAATTTTCCAGTTAGTATGTATTTAGGATTAACAATGAAGCTAATTCAGTTGGGAACAGTTTGTGTGCCTGTTAACCTTGCGATCACAGCGTGTATGCTAGACTGAAGAAAGCAACTGAGCAACAGTAATGTCCGATATTAGGGTTCATATTGATCATGGGAAATGTATTTATTCATCAATATAGTAATCTTATTTACAATAATGTCATTCCATCGGTCGACTTGCTTATAAACGCAACGGTGTTACTTTTTCTTTTCGTTTTCATTCACTATGTTCATCTCGCTTGATTTTAACCTCTTCCTTTGTTGTCACTGTAAAATCATCCAAATACTTCTGTAGTCTCGCGTACAAGCGATTATTACGCAGGAGCAAAGTCAGTAGAATATGAAACTTTGAATGTAAAAGTAATATTATCCAAATTTTTTCTGTAATTTTGGAAATTCCCACTTGTCCCAGGAAGCTTAGGAAAAAACTGTTTCAAGGATCGAGCTCTGTATTCTATTCGTTGACTTCATAGACTTCAAAAAGTCGTCAAATCGAAGACGTGTCAACTATTGGTTACGGAAGCTTAACCCTTTAGCGACCAATTTGTTTTTCTAGTTTCAATATTTAAGCTCACAAAGACCGTCTGTACACTGATGCAATGAAGCATGCTGAGAGCCAGGCAGCCAAAAGAACAACGCTGTAACATGCCGAAGCGTTCAAACCTAGTAGCAACCTCATATTGCTCACTGTTTAATTATTAGAACAATTCTCCCAAAGACCGTGAAAGGCGACCGAATAGTCCATTTGGTCGCTAAAGGGTTAAGTAGTCTCAAAAGTAGTCTGCGTAGCAGATCATTACATTATTATTAGGAACGAGAGATCATTACGGATTGACTTGACTGTGTACGATCGAACGTATATTGACTTTCATTGAACAAGCTTTTAAACTTGAATAAACCGTCGACTGAAATTATACTGAGCATTCCAACAAGATTTGTGATAGCTAACATTTCATCTTGAAACTATTTAAACTTCACTGTCTACTGTGCATGGTGGAAAAAATTTAATTGCATGGCCGTTTGTGCGGAAACTAAAGACAAGCTTAGTGTTACCATAGCGAGTCAGGAGACGTGCTGTCCGGTGGCTGGCACGGAGAGCTACAGCAGCTCCGGCCGGAGTGCGTACTCACTCCATCTTAAAGCTGTGCATTTGTTCCTGTAGCTCCGTATTCGGGCAGGTCGAGCGTTCGCGACTCGGGATTACAGGTCGACTCGAGTGCTGGCGTCTCCGCCG
>VCRD01002405.1:0-11661 GCA_006783055.1 Trinorchestia longiramus | reverse complement strand
TTCAGTTTCTATGTGGTAATCACCTTTTGTGAGCGAATATTGTGGTTTAAGGCCAATATATTGAACGTGTACGGTTATCACCAACTCGTTGATTGTGTTCATCATGGTTCTCATCAAAATTTTCTGTAGCTAATGTTATCAGTAATTTATTATGAAAATGAAATGACTTCAATATAATTGATTTGCAAGTTTGGAGTTTATCCATACGAGTGCATGCAAGTATTGTGGCTGTTCTTACTGTTTCTTCGTTTTATCTCATGCATGCCACTTTACGTACGTTTATTATGGCTGTGTTCGTTGACTATAGGGAAACGTGTTTGTCTGAGTAAGCGCCTTGCTTTTATATTAGAGTTGTATAATGGAGTAGATCGTACACTCAGCAGTGTACTTCAACAGCAAGGCTTAATGAGCATAGAATTGAGAGTGAAAGCTCTTCTGCGCGCTCGTGTTGACAGCTACCGCACTAATCTAGAGAGTAAACGAGATGCTTCGTGCGCTTTAAAAGAATTGTAATGTTTTATCTAATTGATAAGGGCTTTTGACGTAGAATAGAATAGAATAGAATGAGGCTATAGGAACGAACCTTCTGGCCCATTCTTGGGTCGGATAATTACTTCGATAATTATTCGGCTGTTTACCCAAGTCCCATGCCGTATTTCTAGCCGCGTCAACCATGTCGGTAGCGGGATTTGAACCCGAGTCTTCCCGCTCGCAAGCAGATTCGCTCACCAGTCGACCAAGCTGGTGTGACCAGTCGACCAAGCTGGTGGCACCAGTCGACCAAGCTGGTGGCACCAGTCGACCAAGCTGGTGTGCGGAATGATGGTTTTGTGGTTCCAGATTCCACCATTCGCAATAGTTTTCGGGCAATTATTATAATCCAACATTTAATACACATGCTACATCATTTATAATTCGTGGAAGCTTGTGTATGTAAATGCATTTTTACTCGACGATGCATCAATATGTCCTTTCAGTGGCGATCATTGGATCAATGGCAGATCATTGGTTCATCTGGAGTCTGCAGTTATAATAGTCTTGTGAAACAGATCAGCATCAACCAATTTTTTTTACTTGTCATCGGTCGTTGGTTACAGACTCCGTAAAATATCAGTCAAACACTAGGTATCGATAGAAACCAACAGTTAGGTATTGTCGATGCACTTGCCTCAGCTTCATATTGGAATCGATCAAACCGAGCTGTTCGCTATTCCTAAAGCTCTGCACTCACCGACCAGCTTCCCGTTAAAGCACCATTCCAATTTTTGGAAGTTGTCGCTGTCACGTGGCACACTTGACCTTTCCCAGCGTTCGCTCTGCTTCATCTAGGGCGCTCTAATCTTCCGAGGCTACCACATGTATGCAATATAGGTTAACGGTCCTGAGCTCTGGCCGTGTCTGGTCACATATACGGTTATTAAGTGCGCTGCTGGAGACTAGCCTTGGTATCGGCTCCGAAGCAGGAATTCGTGAAAAAAAGCTAAGGAGTCATGCAAGAATATTGATCTGCTAAATGGGCGTCTGAATTTAATAACTATAATGGCAACGCTTCTCTTGTTATTAAAGAGATTTTAACTGCGAGAACATTTGCATGTTAATAATAGTTATCGAAAGAGGTGTGCTGAAAGGGATTTTCCTTCTCTAATTGATTTATTTCTCATACGGAGATTAACAGCATTGCTGAGTTTTCTCAGAGGTATGTATTGATATTTAATAACCTACACAGGGAAAAGCCTTCCTCAGAGGTAGCGCAAAGAACCCACTACAGAATCAGAATATGTCGAATCTTAGTGAATTAAGTTTTATTTTGGAGCCACCCTTGGTTTTCCTACTTTCCTATACTCCAGGGGTCGGGAAACTTTTTGACTCGGTGAGCCATGAAAGCAAAATATTTGAAAATTGATTCCAGTGAGAGGCATGTAATATATTTTAAGACTAAATTGAACTAAATGTAAGTATAATAAGTCTCTGAATTTATTATTTTAAATAATTTTGTCGTAATAATTATTAATGCGACTTCTGGTGCTGCATGGATTTACTGATGGCTGTGTAATCTGGTTGGTACTTGGTGAGGTTAAGCTTCATACAAGCGTTGAGGCTTTCACCCGTTAAACGTGATCGTAGGTTAGACTTTGTTTTTAAGGTGTGAGAATGACTGCTTACATGCATACGTGGATCCAAACAGGGTCAATGTAGCAATACTCGCTCGCTGTAGTGTGTGGTATGTGGTATGTGACAGGGAGCGCGTTCCAAGTTTTGATGATCAGCTGGTCTTCGGGTTGAGGTTTTTCATTTCTGTCCACATGTGCTTGCTCGCTATCTCCGCTTTCTATCGTGCGATTCCTTACAAATATTCATTCAGTGACTTTGACTTATTCACCCAGATGTGAGATCTTCAGGTCAGCCACTTCTGCTTCAAAATCTCTGACGGAGATACCAAGAATGTAACTTAGGTCGGCTGTGTTCAGTGAACATTCATTTGGATGGGTGATGAACTTAAAAAGTCGAGTGCGCTCACGCAATTCTCCAAAGCGGGCTTTGAACGACTTTAGGAGACTGGTTGTGACGCCAGCTAGCTGTTGGAGATCAAAATTTTGAGTGGGCTCTCCTGCTGTGCACTTTAGCAGAGAGTTCATTATCTGGAAAGTGTTTAACATACCTCAATGATCCAAATTCGATGCTCTGTAGAGAATGGGGTAGTTCCAACTCCATTCCATTCCTTGTCTTTGACTTGAGGTTCATACTGCTGGGCAATCTCTCAACGTGGACATATGAATAAAGGAAACTCATAATTTTGTCTGTATTTTTTATGCTTCGGCATCATGTATGGTGACTTTTAATCTTTTCACAAATAATCAGATCATTATGGCCGCGATCTTGCAGGTCGTTACCTACAAGATTTCTGCACTAGTGACAGTGACTTCAAGTACACAGTTTGTACTTAGAATTGCAACTGAGAAGTAGTGAGTGACGTCAGGTCGTCAGCTGCCGGCTTAGTTCAAGGGTGGGCGCAGCAGCAGAGACTTGCATAATCGTTCAGTTCTAAACGAAAACAAACACGTTCAGACGTTTGTTTTACTTCCCGTGAGTGATGATTCTCTTCCGACTAAGGTACAAGCGTAATACATAAAGTTTATCATATATATTTCATGTTTCTATGAATATACTGATAAGTATCTAATACTTGATAGTACCCATGTGAAATATTTTACTATCTAGATATTTAGCTATATGCTAAAGTAGTTTATTTCAAGCTGAACGGCATACTTTAAGTTAGTTCTCGCTGTAAAATAGCTAAGTTGGCATGACGCAACAGAGGAATGTAAGCTACATTCGGATATGCGGGCAACGTGTTAGATAATGGACAACTGCTCCTGACAAAATCAATGGATGGATTAGAAAAAGTAAGAATATTTTATGTTTTATCTACGAGCCAGATGCAATCATCAAAAGAGCCACACCTGGCTCGCGAGCCATACGTTCCCGACCCCTGCCCTACTCCATCTTTCGCATAAGTGTTACTGCCATCTCGACATATTACTGCGATGTCTTGGTTTCTTGGCTTCTTTTTACTTAACATTTCTCACTTTTTAAGATGCTAACGTGATCTTTTCTGCCGGGTTTAGTAGCGAACAGCGACACGAATATTGTACGTTTAATATGGTGCCATTTGAATTTAGCTTTTGAGTTCTAAAGTGAGGCTCTCCTTAAGTGAGTGAAAATGTTCAACTTTTATACCAAACTTGTCGACAGTGTTCATGTACATCTTCGTCACTGTTTCTTGAGGTCTTCCGTACACATGTCAGACTTCACTACGTTTGGGGCTTCATTTTTTCAAGTTGCAAAAACGGCTTTATTTATCTTTTCTATCTGGGCTACTATATTTCAAACTCTTGCACACGCTTCTTCGTTTCCATTAACACGTTGAGTGCGATACGACCCGCCGGTGGGTCACTCAGGTTAGGTTCTATAATTTTTTCAAGGCTTTCTAGTGACTGTGTGTACAAAGTAAAGATTTGCACCAGCTAGGCAATCGCAGGCAACGTGTTAAGATGACTTCCGGAGAATCTTTGATGTTTTGTTAGACTTACCCAATTATTTCTGTCCTGTTTATTTTTGACATGATTGGAGAAACGCTGCATGAATTGTCATTTTTTTTATATATAGTTACGTATTTTATATAACTTGGAACTTTTGTTGGTTCACTTTCAAAGAAGTTGGAACTCTCGGTACAATTCAGTATTGCTCGATCACTGATGGGAGGGAGACGGTTATCATTAGAAATCTTTGTTACATTGTAAAAGTGAAGTATTGTAAGTAAGAGGCCGGAGGCATGACTAGTAGTCCGTATAAAAAGGTACAGATTCAACTTAAGTGATTGGATTTCTGTTTGTGTAGTGTAAATCAGCATTACTTTCGCATGAAATGCTGTTGAAGGTATTCTGCCCCGAACTTTGCTGGTCTACTAGTTTGTTCTGTACATCCTTCTGTCTGGTTGCCTGTAGTGTCTTAATTCATACTTGCATTATTTGCGAAAGAATCACTCACAGAAGCGATTTTTGACTCCCCAATTTTGTAGCTCAGAGTTTTATAAGCACAGTGAGAAGAACAGCATGTCGTCTCATAGACATGTATAGTACGCGACACCTACTGAACATTTTTGAAAAGTGTATGCCTTGCTTTTGAATATTAATACCTATATTTTCAATGTGAATATTTTCAACTTCCGATGGGCTATAAAAAAAAGGCAAATTTACGTAACGTAATAATTTTGTTACCAAAAGTACTGCAAGGGCTTACTTATTTCGCAACTTAATCGCAAAACGGATACAGCCAAATTACCCGGGGTACAAACAATTAAACATAGCCACTACGACCGATTCTCCCGCCAAATATGAAATCTGTTTTCGGCAAGCAGAGGGACGTAATGCTACTGAAATCTATTGCAGAATTATCAGTGTACGGTGATAACTTGATGAGTGAGGATAATGTACGGGAATTGTGTAAAATAATTAAAAAAGACGAACCGACGTCCATGAAGGAGGTGAACACAAGTGGTGGTGGACTTGCTCCCTCGTCCACCTTCTTCATGGACTTCGGTTCGCCCTTCAATAAATTTTCTACGCCATCGCCGTACATTATCCTCCCTTGAAAAGTTGTCACCGTACACTTCGCTCTTGGATTTCAGGAGTACGTCCTTCTGCTTTCAAGAAGCAAATTACACTTCGTAACTCAAATTTGACGGGAGCATCGGTCGTAGCGGCCATGTGCCTGTACTTTGGCCAATCGTGCTGTATCCGTTTTGACGACTATGTAGAGAAATAAGTAAAACCACGCAGTAATTTTGGTAACACAATTATAATGTTAAGTAACTTCGTCTTTTTATAGCCCATCGGAGGTTGAAAAAAGAGCCCTCGTATTGAGCTGACTTCAGCTCACTTAGTGTCGTTAAATGAGGAAACTGTTATTAGGTAGCCATGATACTTTTATATTTTATATTCATGCGATAGTTCAATCGTCGCGTTATTTAATTACAATGAATTATCATTCACGGCAGTCATTGTCTCGGGTCACAAAGTTGAATGACCCCAAGATCTGATTTTACAACTTGCGATTTCTTTCTCAGGGATCACCTGAAATCTGTACTTTTGATCTCTTTATCAAGAAAGACACTTAAAAAAGTTGAAAGAAAAATTCTACAAGTTTCAGCTTTAAAGGGAGAAATGGTAAGTAGAGCTTGACGAAAAATAACATCGAGACTGCAAAAGTGTCTGTGAAAGGAGGGACGTCACATTAAGTAGAAGCCTTTTTTTAAGTAATTGGATTTTAAACATGTTTTCATAACTATTTGATCTCTTCTAACTATCTAACTTTTAAGCAAATATTTGTTTGACGATCTCCCTGTTTTGAAGAACTAAGTGAATAAATATCGACGCAATTTTAACGTTTCCTGCTATTGCCTAGCCAGTGCAAATCTTTACTTTGTACACGTAGTCCCTAGAAAGCTTTGAAAAAATTACAGAACCTAACCTGAGTGACCCACCGGTGGGTCACTTCGCAGGAAATGTGTTAAGCTAGTGATGCTAATCCAAAAGTTCGATATTCATTTTTCTAAGCGACTCAATGTCATTTCCAAGAGTAATAGTTTTTTTATGCTGATCCATCTTTATGCTGACGGTTGTGGCGGTCAGCTTCGCTTCGGGCGGCATAGCAATTTCACGCTCTCGCTAGCTAGAAAGTTTTCTTAAAACTTTGACTCGATCATTGCGCTTCGAAGTCGACAGACGCATCGATTTAGACCTTCGGTAAGGGCTCGTTCCTTCGACAGACACTGATATTTTGGAGAGCTCGACTGGTGTCGTTCGGTGTTTTACTTTAGCTTTTTCTGTTTCCTTTTTCTGCTCGAACTTGAGTTTATGCCTTTCTGATTCCCGGAGCTTGTCCTTATGTGTTTCAACGACTGTGAGAGCTTTTGACTTTACTTATATTTTATGAACCAATTTTGAGAAGTTGTTTCGTTTCTTGATTTTTCTGGTAATTCTGTTTCCAATTTGTGTTTGAGTGAAATGTTTTGACAGTTGAACGAAATGTTTAATTTGTGTACACATTAGAAGTTTTTAGTGATGCTCGTTCCTGTTTCGTTGTAATTGGAGCAGTTTACTGGAATGTTGGCTATTTCTTAAAGAAACACATTTTCAAGAACAAAGGTTCGGTGTCAGCTTAGTAAATGTAAATGTATCGTACGTAAAAGTTCAATTTTAAAAATCATGGAGCTGAAAGTGAGCAGTTTAAAGAAGAGCGGATTATCTCGAAGATTTGTGATGAAGTATTGCGAAGAATACAAGTCTAGTTATTGAGAAATGAAGGGGAATTTTAATGCTGGAGTAAGTTACTTCATTGAACGATTTGTAAGTTCTACCGATGCACTCAATTCTAGGAGAATATCTGTGGTGTCTCCTTAATTTATGAGGCTATTTAGCGTGTTCTGCACACCCAATATGTGGGTTATTCTAGTTTTGTTTTACAGTTCGAATAAACCGCATGTTTGCTTCTCAAGGTAGCAGATTTTTCAATTTAGATGTATCATCATTGACCAGTGGCCTCGTTCTCTTATCACATTTGTATGCGCTATGAAACTGTAAATGTGTGTAAGGATGGCTGTATCCACATCACGGCACTGATACCTTCCTTATCCAATCATAAGAGTAATTTATAAAATCCGTCGTAATTTATAAATATGTATTCCGTCGTAATTTATGTGTTCCGTCGTCAGGTTGAATGTTCCCTGCAGTCAAGTGGTAACTACGTCGGTTAATAAACCCGAAAAAGACCCATCCATCATGAGGTTGACGTGTATCGTTAAATATAAATTTCATTTTTTACTTTCGCGGTGCTGATTTCCTGTGGTATTTGGCAGGTATCACAGCGCCTCCCCTAAGCGCAAGAGCATCTTGGTACAACGGGATTCCGGAAGCGGCGGCGGCCAGTCGTACAGGGGAGGTGGAAGCTCTCTGGGTTCTGCTGTGTCTCCTCCCAGGACGGGAGGATCTCATGACTCGATCAAGCACCGTCACCAGGGGTACGTACGTAGCATCTGGTTGTAATCAAGTGATTGGCAGTAGTTATGTTAGAAATCACACTATGTTATCTAGTCGGTCAAATTTTTACCTCAACCAACTCACGTCAATCGACCAAGCCTTGTAACGAAGGCATGCTATAGGCTAAGTTGAGTCTTATTGTGTCATCTCAGAAGTCAGTTCTATCTGTGTGGACCGTAGGTGACCACCACTCCCATGCTTGCATAACGGTCACAAGTTCTTTAGAATTTGCGAGTTTAGTGGTGTAACCAGATGTCTCCAGTTGCTGAGAAAAATACCGCTACATAAGTTATTAATTTGTTAATAGAAGTTAGCAGACCAATTCACTTACCATTACTTATTATAGATCCAACTAGTAATTTGGTTATCTGAAAAATAAATTAAATACAATAAGCCGCCTTAATAATAGCTGTGATATACAAATGCAGAGCGAAGCGTAATACGAGTGTTAGAAGTGGTACTCTCAACTTGTAAGGTCACGATATCTTCGCAGCAATGTTATTGGCTCATGTGCACTGAAGTGATAACACCTCAGGTGCATTTGATTTCTGGCGTAGTGCTCCTCGAGAAGCTTGCTTCATTGGTGTGTCAAATACACGCTTAACCTCGGTACCTTAAAATTGTACAGTTACGCATTTCTTTCTTGTATTTTTGCGTAAACAAAAAGGTTTTGTCTGATTTTGTGAGATGACGAACTGAAGAGGAGGAAGCCCCAGGGATCATTATTGTGGCCAGAAGTAAGTGCACTTCATTTCACATTTATTTCATCGTTCGTTTTGCTGATGCGTGTTATTTCATTGTTTTTCTGCCTACATTGCGGATGCCGTAACCGTCCAGAAGGTAACAAGGCCAGAGAAGCTTGTGATTCCCTGCCCTGACCTCAGGCATATCTGTAACCTTCCCTCTTCCCACTCGCCCTCACTACCTCTCAGTGTTAAGTCCCGTCTGCACTATCAATCTTTTCGTCGATTTTAGTGTTCGTGTTTGATGAATCTTGTGTTTGGCTAATCATCAAGCACCATATTCAACCGTGTTCGTGTTTTCCAACTTGGAAAACACGGACACGAACACGAGCACGAACACAACATTCGTCATGGAGGGTGAGTGGCGTGGAACGGATATTTTAGTATTAATCGAGTCTTTAAAGGAAAACCCATGCTTATGACAAGTTAAATCAAAGCACTATAAAAATAAAAAACAAAGTGCATATCATAACATCACTGAAAATATGTAAATATCCTTTCCAGGTTTGACCGTGGAAAAACTGAAGAGCGAAATCAATGTCCTCCGGACCCAATTTAGGAGAGAATTAAGATTATTGCACAAAACACTGTAATATATGATATAATTATTTCACAAATATTACATGGGATCGATTTCAATGACCGACTTTATCCGATCGTTCGAACAGCTGACTCAAAAACTCCCGTTTTTTCATCAATCAAAACTATATAGTGTGGACGCTCTTCAAACTTGTCCCTGCTCGTGTTCGTCGAATTCTGTGTTCGTGATTGATGAAAAGATAGATAGTGTGAAGGGGCCTTTAGAGGCACTGAGTTAACGAGATCTTGAGCTTCATTCGGGAGACCCAAAACGTGCGAATAATTGTGTCAAGTCGGCTACAACCCTACTGTATTTCAAGTAGGAAAATTATTTTTCAAATGCAGCTCATGAATTTAAACCTCCAGCTCATTAATTGAACCAGTTATTAAGCTGAACTTTGAAATGGTGCAATGTGAGATTATACGCGTTTTTTTAACTTGTTTTGCAAGGCCCTGCTTCACAAAACTATCCGAATGGTGAATGTTAGTGGGTTTCACATACGTCGTAGCAACATAATGGCAAACCAATATGAAATTGTCAAAATATCTATTCACTGGTACGTAGTAAACGCAATTTGAGCCCACCCTCCACGTAATTTGCCTAGAATCAATGATGATTTTAAAACAACGAAGAAATATTGAAACAATTTCTCTGCTCACGGAACACTGCCTGGTCATATCATAAGCAGATCGCTATTAATCAATGCAGGGATAAAACCAAGAAGTAGGACTTCACGAGTAGATTTCAATTCTTGAAATTATCAGCGTGACGAGAAATGTGTGGTTTGTAAGCATAAACTAGCAGTGACTACCAATGTGTGAATCAAGTTACAGTACCGTCCAAAATTAAGGAATAAATATTAAAACTTCCAAATCCTCAAAAAAAGTGAATCAATTGTTTTTTTAATTTTCACTGAGTGTAGTCATACAATGCTTGAACTATTTCTGAAATATTCAAATTGTTCGAATAATGTTACCATAGTTATTTACCACTTTATTACTTTTTGAGTGTCCAAAATTAAGGAGCAAAATAACGTATTTGCTAATCATGATTACAAAACCGATCGCAGATAGTTTTTTTCAGTACTTAGTACTGCAACCTCTGTTTTCAGTCACTGCAGCGCATCTACGACCGCAGGATTTTAAGAAATCTTGACATTGAGCAACTGTAATCTTGGCTCATTCCTGTTAGAATTTTAGTTACAAATCTTCAACTGTTTTCGGATTTCTTGCCGTATAATTTTCTACTAGTCTTCCATAGGTTTCCTATTGGATTCATGTCGGGACTCTGAGGAAGCTAGTCCATAATCTCTACTCCTTGATCCTGAAGATCGCCCATAACTCCATAACGAGCTTTACTTTGTTGCAGGAAGCATTATCCTTCATAAAAACACGAGTATCAATTCCAGAATTTTTCAAAACTGGCACATGTTCTTCTAACGCATTCTTGTAAATAAACGGCATTCACTCGAGTGTTTAAACGCACAAGAGGTGATGCACCATGGCCTGATATCTGACCGAAAACCTTCACGCTTTCCCCCAACAAACTTTACAGTTTTCTTTATACAGTTGGATTACAAACTTTCATCAATTCTTCTTTTTCCAAACTTATTGCTGTCGCTACCGAATACAATAAATTTAGATTCATCACTGAAAANTTGTTCCTGTAGCTCCGTATTCGGGCAGGTCGAGCGTTCGCGACTCGGGATTACAGGTCGACTCGAGTGCTGGCGTCTCCGCCGGCCTTCCTTGCTCCTGCTGCATCTCCCGTGTCGGTCAAGTGCTCTCTTGTGACCACCAACCTTCCACAACACTCTACGTTTTGTGTTCTGCTTTTGTCTTCCTATTTTATTTAAAAAGACTAGGAATACTGTCATTTGCTATGATAATGCATCCGTTATTAAACTGAACAAAAAAGTTTATGAAAAATAATTCATCGTAGTTGATGTATTATGCTCGAGACGTTTTATCTAGAATAATTTTAGCGTATTCATCTCATAGAACAGACACGCTTTCATTATCACACTAGGCTTGTTACCTCAAACAAATTGCTCTTGATATTTTTTTATTCTGTTTTCGAAAGAAGTTCGTATCTTTTTGGAATATTTTTAAAATACCCATACATTAATGAAATTTTTCTTGCGTCGCAGTCATTTATCGTGACTGCTGATCGATTCAGCCAGCCAACTAGCAACTGTTTATCGCAAAAATAGGTTCTCCTCCTATTACAGTGTTCTCAATCGTTCTTCACGTTGTCACACATCGTTATCTCCGCCTCTTGTGTGGATATCCAAAATTTTTAAGCTATGGATGATTGCTCATGGTGTTTGTGTGGTCGATACACCTAGGAAAATCAACGCTCCTCAGTGATGTCCTTGCTACTCATTGCAGAATCAGCATTGCTTCTCGCCTTCGTCTGCTGTGAGCTTGTTTAATTGCTTATCTGCCTCGTACTTTTCCCCCCTTTTCTTTCTCTCTCATGGGAGATAGCCGGTGTACAAGACCGCCAATATCTCGTTCAAGCGCCATTGTTCCTGCCTTTTCTATATTATTTCGTTTTTGAGTAGATTATAATTCAATTTCTTGGCGACTGGACTGGAAAGTACCAAGCGAAGCTCTGAAATTCTGCACGCTTGTACAGATACTTGAAGGAAAATTTCAGTTTCTATGTGGTAATCACCTTTTGTGAGCGAATATTGTGGTTTAAGGCCAATATATTGAACGTGTACGGTTATCACCAA
>VCRD01002404.1:24375-75079 GCA_006783055.1 Trinorchestia longiramus | reverse complement strand
GACGGCTGTAAGGACCCTCAGTTGCTGCTGCTGGTTGACCCCGGTGCTCACGACGCATCATGGCTCCTCAGGATCGTTGCTTTGCCAGGTCAGTGCTGAGGTCTTCACAACTTTTCTTTCTTTCTTGATGTGTTTACTGCTTTCCATTCTGCCGTGTGGGAAAACTTACCGTATTTGACGGCTTATAAGACGCGACGTCGAAGACGGCACATAAGGCGAAGTACTGAGCGTAAGCTGGGTTAGTGAGCGTCAGAAAGATGATTAGCCTAGACCAGTGTTTCTCAACCTTTTTTACCCTCGACCCAACGAGCGCTTGAAACTGTCGCGACACACTAATAATTTTAAATATTATATGATGAAATCGTAAAATCGATTAAAAAATACATACATGGACTTGTCTGATACAGTTTATTATGTTAGTATCTCAGAATTGCCACTTACCTGGTGTGAAACTTGTGCCTGGTGTTGTCTTATGACTTCTTGAATGTTTGGTCGTATGTTCGATTAGCAGACTCTCATTTCTTCTTCATTGGAACGTAGTCTTTTTCTTTTCTTATTTTTTATATTATTTAAGGTTGAAAAACCCAATTCACACAAATAAGAAGTAGAGAATTGTAAAAGAACTAATAGTGCTTTTTCAGCTAATGCGGGAAATTCCTTTTGTATTGAAATACAAAATGTGTCGAAATCTACCTCTGAATGCTTTATTTTAAGACCGGTCACTTGAAATGGTAGCCAATTCTTCTTCACATAATTTAAACCCAATATTAGGAGGAACATCTACAAAAGGATTACGAACCCAGTCGTACTTTTCTGTGTTCAGTGACGGAAATTACTGGTCGATGTTTTCTTCGAGCGCTGTCAGATGCCCAACCACGATAGGGATCATTTCTTTAGTGCAGTAAGTACACATTGTAGGAAACATATCAAACTCACCCAATTTTGCTCTGTTTTTCCAAATAACAATTTTCTTTGAGGACAACTAACTTATCTGTCGAAGTTAGAATATTTTCGTTTCGACCTTGAATACTACTGTTCACAATATTGAATTGACCAAATATTTTCCGTTTAATATTCCATTTGGGCCATCCAAAATTCACATCGAAGATATTTACAGAATCTTTCGTGTCTTTGTTTATCAAAAAATACTATTAATTCCTTCAGTAATTCATGAACGCGAGTTAACACTTCACTTTTTGACAGCTATCAAACGTCGGTATGCGTGAGTAAGCGAACATGTTGATAATCTATTGATTTACATAGTTCTTCGAATAATCTCGACTTTATTGGCCTGATTTTAATGTAACTAGTGCAATGTGTACGCACAAAATTCAGGATCTATAAAGTAAAATACATTTATCATTGTTACCCGTGGTATTATCAAAATCTGAATATTTTTCATCAATGTATACAGAACTTCCATTTTCTGTTTTATCTACCGATAACAGGGCCGAGTAGGAGAAGAAAGCTAATAACGGGAAAAATGGCGATATTTGTATTTACATAAAAATTGCGATATTGTATTGTATTACATATTACATATTACATCTCCATGCACACACACATACAAATAGGTGGAAAAAAATATTAAACCATTATTGACATTTTTGATCAGTAAAAATAAAGAGAAATGTTATAAACCAAACCAATCTTATGTTGTACCCTATACAATGTCTGAAGATATATATTAAGAGAAAGAGGCAGTCTTCACTGATATAAAGTAAAAAAGAAAAGAATAGAAGTTTACCTATCTATAGAGAATTTTGACTGTTTCGAAATCTAACAATACTTATCGTTAAAAAATTGATATGAACTCAATTATATAAAACAAATATGCTACTTGACAATAATATTAACTGCCATGGAAATACGCAATAAGCTTTTTATCAAAACAGAATAATGAAAAGTACATTAACTTACCTATTTATCAATAAACTTGATATTAATGAGATGGATGAGCTTGATGAGCGGCAGCAAGGCTATTGATATTTGGTTTAAAATTGGTAAGCTTTGGCCGTAAATCACCACGGTTTAACAAGTTTAGTCTATTTCTCTACTTTGTTTGAATTGCATTCGCATGGCTAAAACCAGCTTCAACCATATATGAAGTTGGGAATGCAAGCAATAAAGCTTCGGCTCTTGCTCTAAGCTTGAGATATTTAGGGCAGTACTGACATGGGTCCAATATTCAGTAGGGGTTTTATGTTCAAACAACGCTTTAGCTTCCAGATCTACGCACATTTCGACAAGTTCATCTTCTAAGTCAGATTCATTACTTTTATTGTCTGTTTTCATATCAAATGAAGTGACAAGCCATTCGGGAATGTGCATATTTTCCAAATTTTGGAAACGTGTTTTGAAGTCTTCTCTTAATTTATTCAGATGTTCAATATATATCTCCAAGTCACTGTCTAAAAAGCTCTCAGACTCTTTCAGCATTCGCAAGTTTGAAAAATATTCGAAATCTTTACGTGCCAGTGAACTTTTAAATAGCTAAATTTTTGCTTGAAAGCCCATGATAATTGTTCCAACTTTGAATAATTGTTACATTTTTGCTGAGAAGACGTTTTTGTACTTCGTTAAATTTTGAATAGAGATCTGCCAAATAAACAAAAGGCTCTTGCACCGTTTTAATTCGTCACATAATGATGGATCTATATTTCTTAAAAATTCTTCTGTTGAATCATATAATTCAACAAGCCTCTGCAACCTATCGCCTCTTGATAACCGCCTTACTTCAGTGTGCAGAAGCAATTGGTTGAAAGTTTCATCATTTTCTTCACATAGTTTTTGTAAATAGTCAGCAATTCAGATGATGGGCTTTAATTTTATTGATAGATCTGATGCACGCTTTCAAAGCTTCATGCAGTTCGCCACTCAGTTTTTTTGCTACAAGATGTTATCTGTGTAAAACACAGTGAACAGCATATACAGTAGGAACGTTTTCTTTAAGAAAGACAGAAAAACCTCTGTAACGACCTACCATAGCTGGTGTGCCGTCGGTTGAAACCGCACTAATATTACCGAACGGAATTGTGTGCTTGTTCAAATATTCTTCCAAGCATAAAAAATCGTTTTACCTTTTGAATCTGTTTCAAGATAATCAGCAAAGAGAAACTTGTCAAACAGTATTATTCAGAGTCGGGCTATAAAACCTCACATAAGCCATGAGGATATTTGAACTTCCAAAAGCTGATTCGTCAAGTTGAATAGCAAATTTAGAATCTTGGAGTTCTGAGGTTACAGTTTGTTTAACATCAAAGGCTATTTCCTCAATGCGCCGCTGCACAGATCTTGCACTTAACGGTATGGATTTTAGAACTTGTTTAGAGTCTTTCTTCTTAACATTTTCGATTGCATCTTTTATAGCAGGTATGATCTTTTCGCCAATAGTGTACGGTTTGCCCTTTTTTGCTATATTAAGAGAAGTGCTGTGTGATGCCTTCAAACCTCCTTCACTATCAGCGCTAGCAGATGATTTTAAAATGCATTCAAGTTTGGCTGAGCTCTTAATTTTTCTTTCAGCGTTTTGAAATAATCAAGATCTTTGTTTTCTTATCAGAATGGATCCTTTCTAAATGGTCTTTCATTTTAGCTGGTTTCATAGCAGCATTACTAAAAAAAAATTTCACACAACAAACACATGGGCATAGTTTCGTTATCAAGCGATGGTACAAAGCCAAATTTCAAATACTCTGGAGAATATTGCCTATATTTTTTCTTAGCATTGCTATTGGGTATTATGAGTAATGGAAATAACTCTTTATGCAAAAAGCAGTGCAAGTTTTAAACACAATAACATAAGCAGCAAGAAACCAGCATAAACCAAATGAAACATGGCAGGCAACTAAGAGCAAATGACCTTGTACTCACCCGCGAACGAGACTGAGGCTGTTTCGAACGTGTTAAGAGCTCGTTCGAATTCGTTCAACGACAAAGTGTATGACCAAAATATGATAAAAGCCATTATATCGTATCGACCCAGTAAGTACAGAAAACAATAAAATGTAACATCGTTAGTAACTACCAAAAACTTACACGAGTATCCTGTAAAAAGTAACGCGTGGAAGGAGTGAGAGTGTACTCGGTCGAAGTCTTGCTGCTTCTCTCTTACGGTTGGACACGTTTCTATCCATGTTGGCGTTTTTTGCCAGAATTTTATTCTGAAATATCCTCTATTATCTCTTAGAAGCTTTTCAAGAAAATCACCATTCCGAAAACAAAAACTCAATTTCCAAAATCTTTGGCCTTATACTAAGTGGTAGCCAGGTTACTGGTCAAACTAATTTAAAACATTTCTTTTCGCATTATCAATTAAAAATATCAACGCATCATGATGAATTTCAACAGAAAAAGGTCCAAAGAAAATTTCTATTTGTAAAAATAAACCGATTGTGTGTTCTGGATACCATAATGCTAGTGAAAGGGAATTGAATTGCCACGGAAAAATAATGCAAAAGAATGATTTTTTGTATTTCTTAAGCTTTATCCTTGTTGCAATCAAAGCTATCGATTAGAAGAGTGTGACACAGGGACAGACGGACGTAGCTCTTATTATAGTATAGATTAACAATTTCTACTACTTCATGTTACACTAGCTTCAAATCTTCTTGTGAGACTTTACTTTTGAAACTAAGACTTCTATGTAAAGAGCAATGAGTACGAACAATATTTGGATTTTCTTTTTGTGCTAGTGATGCAAAACCTTTAATACAGCCTACCATACATGGTGCACCATCAGTACAAATACCAACACAAAACTTCCCCGTCAAATTCATTTGTTTAAGTTAGCCTGTCATCAAATCAAAAATATCTTGACCTCTAGTAGTTGTTGGTATTTCTTTGCAACACAAAAGCTGATTGATTATTTCATCATCATTAATGAAACGAACAAATACGAGCAATTTTACACTGTTACTGGTATCGGTCGTTTCATAAACTATTAAAGCCAATTTAGATCCTTCAAGTTTTTTCTGATCATTTGTTTGAATGTTTCCAGATAAATCTACAATTCTCCTGTGTATTGTACCATTTGAAGGCGGAATTTAGCTAATTTCTTTTTCAGCTGTTTCACCTAACATGGATTTCACCAACGTTTTACAAGCGGGAAGGATAACTGACTCAGCAAGACTATGGGATTTGGATTTCATTGCTATTATTTCAGCTACCTCAATTGAAGCGAGTTGAGCCCGTTCAGACACGGTCATTGTTTTCTGAAGAACATTGGGTTGCTTTTATTGCTGTTGTAACAGTCTTTGAAAATAATTAAGATCTTTATCTCGTAGGTAGAAATGTTAAGTCTTGAAATGTCTTTGTAACTTATATGGTACCATGGATTCATTGGCCATTTTTTCACTACAAACTACACATAATGGACATGGTTGACCAAAAAAAATCCAAACTTCAAATAATCATCACAATACTGTCTATTATGGCGAACTTTTGCCTTTTTTGTGTTGAATTTTGATGGTTTTATCGTATGTTCTGTTTCAACCTCACACCCATCACTATCATCCTTCCTTTTAACAAATTTATCTATTGTAAAGGGGTATTTATAAGTAATTAACACGCGCGTACTCTAACCAACAACAGTAAACAGCAGGCAGTGTTAAACTGATTCGTGTGTCAACGGTCAACCGCCTGTGTCAAACTGGAACATTAAGTAGTCTTTAAAAATTTTTTCACTCAATCACCTTCTGAAATACATGGTAAAAACTAACCTTTATTCTACCAATGCAATAACAAGAACTGATTATTCTTTTTTAATTAATTCCATATGTTTTAACTCGAGTATTGCGAGCCAAAAATAATAGTTTGAAAGTACGTGAACAACACTGATTCTGAACTAAACAAGGCATATTAGTAGAACACGAAACCGAGATTTATGCACATTGTCCGTGTTTTGAGGTGTTCGTCACAAAGTTTCGCGAGAGTTGTGTGTCGCGACACGGCGGTTGAGAATCACTGGCCTAGACCTACGGGAGGTTTCAAACTTCACCTACGATGATAAGTCGCAGGACGATTTTTGGGCTAAAATTTTGGGGAAAAATGCGTCCTAAATGCCGTCAAATAGGGTAGGTACTGTCTATGTTGTGTACGTATCTCGTGCGATAATTCTGGACCCAGAATTTTACCTCGAAACTCTCGACAGATCTGGAGTGCGAGTACGAGCTGAGTGTACTGAGAGGCAGCTCCCTGGTGCCTCTGGCTGAGGGAGTCGAGGCGATGATCTTCCTGGAGCCAGAACTGCCCTCTCAAGCTCTTAAGATCAAGACCATTGTGGATGGTGTGCCCGAGACCAGGTCCGAGACCTCTGTTTTTCAAGCTAGCACTTACAGGGTGTCTCAAAAAAAGTGTACACTTTTTGACTGCATTGTACTCGTATATTTTGTTTGGATTTTGATGATTTTAAGCATCAGTACAAGTCTAATGAGTTAAATGAAAGAAAATAACAAATTTAAGAAAGTTATGTGTTACGAAACTAAATTTTGATATTCTTCCTTTAGTAATGGATAGTCCAAGAGGAAGTAGATTTTTGTAGATCACTGTACACTAGTAGATCACTGTGTATGGAGGAAACCAGCGTATGAAAAAAGTATTTTTAGAAACATGCTTTTCAGAATATAAACTTTCCATTTTCAGTGCTGAAATCAACCAAAGGTCAAACTTGAAATTTTCCTAAAATAATCACAGGAATTTGTATTTGTCTCTTATGTCTAACACCTAATTTTCTTGCATTCATGAACTAATTGTAATGCATACTCAGGGTGCTGTGCAGTGCAGAACACAGTCCTTGCGGTATTTCGTCGTTTTAGGTTACTTGATAATGGTTCTGTTTTTGAGTACAAAACATAATTTGCATCAGTATGCTGGACACTTCATACAACTACAAGATTTACTCCTTACTTTATACATATGTAACAAGCTTTTTGGCTTTATTAGGTTTTTTTTACCAATTTTTTAAAAAGGAAAGTGACTTTTGCTCCACTCATTTTATACCATAAAAATGCATGTTCTAAATATACGTGCACATACACACGTATATCACACACTGTCCAGTTGAAAGTACATTGTACATTCAATTGTACAATGAAATTCAATTGAAGGGTGGAAAGCACTAGTAGACTACTTGCATTTTTTCCCATGGTAAATATAATATATTTTCCACGGGAAAAAATACAAGTAGTCCACTCCTGTGCTGTCGTTAACACAGCGCAGACAGAGGCGATTACGATCCAGTAGTTTACTATATGAAGAGTGGACAGCACTAGTGGACAACTTGCATTTTCTCCTGTGGGAAAAAATGCAAGTAGTCCACTAGTGCTTTCCACCCTTCAATTGATTGAATGTACATTGTACTTTATGCATTGCAGACTGCGCAAGCTGATCAGCAAGCAGAAGTTTGACGAGGCCCTGCAATTTGCGAAGCTTTTCAACCTGGACACGTCGTTGGTAGCAAAGGGCAAGCCGCGCCTTCTGTTGCAGCTCCTCAACCCCTACCGGCCCTCTGCCTCCACCGCCACCACCTTCATCGACTCCGACAGGTGCTACTGATTGTGTTCAGCTGTCCAGATTCTGCCTGTCCATTATAAGCTGATGTGAAGTAACATCTTGTTTGAGTGATGCGGAAGGGATGAATTATTGTCCAGGTCAGAAGCAATTAGAATAGAATAAAGCAATGGAAACGAGGTCTTTGGTCCATTTTTGGGTTGCTACCCAAATCCCATGCCATCTAAAGTAAAGACATCAATCACGCTCGTACACCGTGCAATTGATAGCAATTTAGTACCGATAGCTGAGAACTTGTGTATGTAACACATCATCATTGTAGAAACTGATCTTATTTTCAGCTTACTGGAGCAAGTGCTATCGGTCCTGGACACCATCGACGACTGCGCGTTTGTCGGTAGCGTGTGTGTAGAGGCAGTGCTGCCAGACCTGCGTAGTACGGACGCGCTGTTGTCGTACGCCGCTAGACGCCTGGCTGATCCTAAATCTGAGGTCAGTTTGTGGTGCAACAGAGTTCTGGTCAACTGGAGACGGAGGTCGTTGAAGAATGTGAGGACTTGTCTGTTTCTGCCTACATTAGTCCAGAAAACAAATTGATTGGTGAATGTTTTTAATTAAGATTGAAGATAATTAGAATTGAAGCAAAACATAGAGACATCATATGGTTTAGGCACTTTTAAATCCAATACGCGGTATCCCCAAATGTATTCCTGCTACAACGGTGTTTGGAATTCAAGCAAAGAATGACTTACGAATAAATTACTGAATTAATAACTTTAAAATGTATTGTCAGATACGCACATTAAAGATGGGGAACTTGTTCAATTTTGTAGAAAAGTTTCAGTTTAGACTTTACTTAATTTCTGACTTGAGTTGTAAGTCATGGAAATATGTAACGGAAAACATTTATATCAGAGTACAACTGTTGAGACCCTTCAGTTTAATATAGTGTGGGATGTCCTGTGCGTGCTAGTCTGTAGCCTACCCTGCTAGTCTCTAAACCAACTGCCCCCTGCTCTTGCACTCAACCAACTGCCCCCTGCTCTTGCACTCAACCAACTGCCCCCTGCTCTTGCACTCAACCAACTGCCCCCTGCTCTTGCACTCAACCAACTGCACAACTTGCTCTCGACCACTGTCTCGTTACGTCATTCTTGTCAGTTGAACAAACTTTTGGCTTCATATATTTCTGATGCAACTGTGGTGTGATACTTCTGTTGTTAACTTCAACTTCTGCCTGAGTTATAATGGCATATAAGGTAAAGCTGCTCCAGCATTGTCGTGTGTGGTATATGTTACTAGATTTATGCCTAGGAAAGTACGAGCGGGATTGGTCGTATATATACCTACTGTTACCTGGCAGACTCCAGTGGCTGGAGACCTGCTTGCGCCTCTGTGCTTGCTGTGTATGTTGTGTGTGTCACCTCATCAGCGTTGTAGTGACATAACTGATGAACTGGCTTTCGAATTTCGAGACTTTCGGTTCGACATAGCCTATGAAGCGCTAGCTAACTTTTATTCCATTATTTCTACTCTTGAGAGCTCTGACATAAAAGATACTGGTCTCGCTAATGTTCTCATGCCAGGTTTGGTGCTGTATATTGTCATGTTCGTTTCGATGTACAGGCAGTAGTTTACGTACAGTACACTCTGCACCGTGCAGGTCAGTACACTCTGCACCGTACTGGTCAAATTATAAACAGAGGATTTTGTATTAACTGATAACAACCAGACGACTATTTCTTCCTCTCCTGTGGCTGCAGAAGTACGAGGGCACGTCTGCACTGAGGGACCAGGTGGGCAGGCTGCAGCACAGGCTGGGGACGTTCTTACGCCTCCAGCCTCCCGACGCAGACCCTGCGTCCTGGGCAGCCTTCATGGCTGCAGACCCCCTGCATCTTTGCATCGAGCACCTGACAGTTGTGAGTGTTGTGTTACTGGTGCGATGTATGCAACCTTCATGGCTGCAGACCCCCTGCATCTTTGCATCGAGCACCTGACAGTTGTATGTGTTACTGTTCTGAGCTTTGAAAATGCAGAGTTTGATGCTATGATTCATGTTTGATGGTCTGTAAAGAAGTATAACTTCTTACCACATTACTTTTCTGGTTATTATGCAGGAAGTGGCAAAGAAATTCATTGAATCGTGGGTTTAATAAAACTGAAAAAGGTATTAACAAAACAAAATGACGTTTTAAGCTCGTTTCGAAGATAGAGACATTTGTCGTTCTGTACTTAATTTCGTGTTATTAAACCTAATTGATCAGATTATTTAGCCTGAGCATGTTTTCAATGACGTTGTAACTCATTTATGTTGTCTCAAGTGAGAGACTCGTTTTCAGAGAAAAAATCGGCAGGAATCCTAATGTTTAGCTGTGCTGAACTTATGAACTTCGAAGTTGATGATCCGTTTCCAAATTTTCCTAAATGGCCAGAAGATGTTTGGAAGTAAATCATTATTTAAAATCTAGAACAACAGCTATTCAGTTAACTCATGAGAGACCTTACAATTTTGAAGTTCAAATCTTATAAGTTCATTTGTTATACGAACACGCAGTTGTGGTTTCGAAACAGGAGTTGAAAACCTTGCTCAAAAGAAGTGTAAAGTAGCCAGTTATATATTAGTGTTAAAATCGCTGTTTCTAAGCAAGCGTAATTGTTCAGTTTGTAAATAAAATGAATCATTTCCTGTTTTTCGTGCCTGTTTCGTCATATCGAAATAAATTGTACACGGAGAAAATGAACCTTAGACGCGTTTTTGAGGTGACAAATCCATGTGCTATTTAAAAATGTTCTGTGAGACAATTACTAAACCTCTGAGTCTGTATCAAATAAAATATAAATAGTATAATGGTTCTGAAAAGAAAAAGATGTGCAACTGCGGTGTTCATGCAGTGTTAAAAAAGATTAACTTGACATTCAAATGGCTAACTTTTTAATGTTTTGAGCGTGCAGGGGTCGCTGTCCATATCGTCTTGCATCTGGCAGCGCCACCAACATGAGTTCAGCAGCCGCGTAGACAGAGCGTGTGTGCAGCATGTACTACAGAGCGTGCCTGGCTCCCTTCCCTCACATGCCCTCATCTCCTGGCTGCCGCACAACGTCACTGACTTCCTCACGCTCTGTCCTCAGGCCTTGCCCTCTGTTGTGAATTGGGTGCTGGCCAGGATCAGGTGGGCACTGAAGTCTTGCATGTTGTGTTTGTAGCTACAGTCATTCTAACAATGTGTGTGTTTTTTTTTAGATTTTTTACTGTCAAGGGCTGTAGAGCTACACATACTGTTTTCGTCAGTGCTCGTATAGCTGCGTAGTAACAACCCTTAAAATCACCTTAGATTCTTCAGTTCAGCAAAGTTTGCCCTTATGATAATTTCGAGTGTTACTTTATGATAGTTGGTAGAACTCCTGAGTTCCTCGAGAAGCTATGCTAATTGTGTCCAGTCTTTGGGAGACGTTTCAAAATTACCCTCGAACTGACTTTATTCTTGGAATCTTTTATTGGTTTTGATTGTGAAATCATATGAGTCTTCATTTTATATTTGCATTCTTCTATTAGGAGGAGTACAACAACTCTTGTAAAGTTACTTCTCTTCCCGTTTTCTGTCTCTTTATTTATCTAGGCAATGTGGTAATATTTCACATTTTATTTTCACTTTCTTTCAACGTTAGGTAGGCCAGCATGTCGTTCCTACCTCCTCATGCAGGGCTTTGCTTCGGCGCCTTTTCTTTTAATTTTACAGAGCATGATATTCATGTTTCATATTTGAAGGTTCGGATTACTTTAATTCTTCTACGCATTTTCTCATAGGAGACTAGAAGTCCATGAGAAGAAGCTGTGGCCCGACAACGGATTGCGTGTTGGCAACACTGTCATGGCCGCCATAGAGCGCGGCATGGGGAGCGCGGGTGAGATAAACATTATCAAACGTCCTTATAATAGGGAGTTTTGTGGACACTCTCTGTCGCTGCTGGCGTGATGATGGTCAGGAATGATCGAAGCAGGTTGAAGTATGGGTGGAGTGAACGGAGTTCTGTTCAGGCTTTTTAGAAAATTATGTACTAGCCATGGGTGTCCGTCATTTCCATGTCTTCTTTCTCGGCGGTACTGACTGAAGGTACGATGGAAGCTACCTCTATGAAGTACCGGGGCACAGTACAGTAAAGACTAGAAGGAGCACTTCCAATTTCAACGTCATGGAATTATGTGACGTTTCAGTGACGTACACGCGTCAATCAATCATGGCGCACAAGTGGTGCGCCATGCGCAAGTCAACCAATGATTGGCTCAAAAGTCAGGCCAACGGTCACTTTGTCAAATTTATGCTGATTTCAAAGCAATAAAAAACATTGGGAAACATCTTGAAACAATGGTCTAATGCTGGTCGGCGCATTTGCTACTACATAAATACATATAATTTAGATAAGAATTACGAGATGTAATAAAGTGCAGAGATAGAATTAAACAAATAATGCTCATGCGCATTACAAAATTATTAGGAATATCTTGTTTTTCTCTTTAATTTGATTGTAGCTCCGCTTCTACCATTGAAATTCCATTTTCATACTCACAATGATACTATTGAATACGACACCCTGGGATTCTCTGAGTGCACTCAGTTCATGCATAATAGAAGGTGCAAAAATAACTTCATTAGTCGTGATATTCGCTATGAGAATACGATGAATTAAAACTAAAAATTATAATTTTCACATGACAGAGATGTGTATAATTTTCTAGATCGAGTAACATAGAAAGGAGTTTTAGTCCAACAAGTTGAATTCTGTCATTTTTCAATTATTTTTCTTTCAAACTATGTAACAGAAAAGTCATTTGTACTTGTTCCATAATGTTATTATTAAGTGAGGTTCATGAATACAATATTAGACGGGCTTGTTAATTTTGACATTGAACCTCTCAGGCCCACTTCGTTGTTCTAGTGTTAAATTGGTTTAAACGTCGCATATGATTGTATATCTCGTGGCTGAGTGGTTAGAGTACTGGGTATATGGTTGGGAATTCTCAGCTGCGGAGGTTCGAACCCAACCGTGACGGTTTTTATTTTGTATCATATCGGCATTTGCCGCCCCGCCCCTCCAGAAAATTGACCAATCAGCGCCTAGGCAATCGCTACGTCATGGATGACGTTCCCGCCTGAAAACCGTCATTGGGGTGGTCATTGCCAACCCCCAATGTGGTCTTACTTTTCTTTACTGTACTGTGTACCGGGGTGTACCATCGAAAGAAATCACATCCGACAGCATTATCGTAGTTGGGCGTTTCTGCCCTAAACGAGGCGAGTCCCAGGTTATTTATATTGATAGTTTTAATGTGTGCGTGTTTAGGATTATACTTGTGCATCACTAACTCAATTTCAATAAGAAATCCAGTTAACGAAACTAACGGTCAGAGTGGGACCATAGCCTTTAAAAGACGCTGCAACAGCATGATGGTGGTATTAGTTAAACATCAAAGAGCACGGAGAGAATTCGGGCCGAATGCTCACCCCACATAGGCTCACTGCGGAACAAACTACGGATTGCCGTCCCCACGACTGCTTCATCTGCACGCAACCACCATACAATTGTTGCTGGTTATGATTAAAAGAGAATTATTCCCGAACATTCCAGTTAGTAAGTAGGAATATTACTGTCCGTAATCATCAGATGCTGCGTGTGAATGCTTTCCTGGGTGCATAATTGCTCACCTTCGATGCTTGAAATATTTGTGTAGTAAAATGATAACTTGTACTATACTATTTGCGACGAAGATGTACTTTATTTCTACGAGTTATTACATTTATCTGTACGTGTCAGCATGCACCGGCGCCGTGTCTCCGGACGCTGCTGTGCAACAGCTGCGGCAGATGCTGCAAGCGCTGCAGCAGCTGCAGACTCTGCTGCACAGCTACAGACTGAGGGTGCCCTTGCAGCAGTACATGCAGGTGAGCAGGTGTCCTGTATAGTATGTGTATTAATACCATTGAGTGAATAATAAGCTTGATAAAAAAGCGGAATCCTGTTAGTCGTCATTAGTAGGCAACATATGTAGTTCATATGCTATTGTCTTGACTATTCAGACTTGACTTTACTCGTTTGACTTTACCGACTTGGCCTTGTACACTCGACTTTACTCACTTGATTTTATTGACTTTACACACTTGACTTTACACACTTGACTTTACACACTTGACTTTACACACTTGACTTTACACACTTGACTTTACACACGTGACTTTACACACTTGACTTTACACACTTGACTTTACACACTTGACTTTACACACTTGACTTTACACACTCGACTTTACACGCTCGACTTTACACACTCGACTTTACACACTCGACTTTACACACTCGACTTCACACACTCGACTTCACACACCCGACTTCACACACCCGACTTCACACACCCGACTTTACACACCCGACTTTACACACCCGACTTTACACACCCGACTTTACACACCCGACTTTACACATTCGACTTTATACACACGACTTGACACACTTGACTTAACGTACTCAACTTTACCCACTTGACTTTACTGACGACTTTCTTGACTTGACCTTGCAATCTGGATCTTACTTCAGTAGAGATCGAGGCTTCACTGCTAGGGAGTAGCAATCACAGTGCAGGATTGTAATCAGAAGCAAGGAAGGAATTCAAAATTCTTTCTGTGTGAAGGTTACGTAGTCGTGAATTTGTATTACGAATAACTATTATTTTAATGAAATATTAGGTATTATCATTTCTTCTATTCATTCCCCTTCCCAGCAAACGAAAGGCCGAAAGATTTAAATTCTTTTTATTAAGAGATTCTAAAATTTTGATAACGTTTTTAACTTTATATTTTGTAATTCTATTCTTCTGTATGGATACTTTTGCTCACTTTTTTCCATTTTGGGTCACTTTATGCCATTCAAAATGGATTGTATCATGTTTGTATCAGCCGGATTTTGAAATAAAGCAACGCATAGCTTATGTCATTAAAAGAATATTTTATATCTATTGCACTTTTTGAATTATTTAACGTCCTAATAACTCATTCTTAACATAAAATAATTTTAGATTCCAGCTCATGAAAATTCAGGCTTAAAGGGAGGAATGTAGCTAAGTTTGTGTTCTCTCGCCCACGTACATCCACCATTTGCACGACGTAATTTCCTATAACCTACCGTGCAGCACGAGGTGGCGCAGGTGTGCAGCGCGGTGCTGCAGTGGCTGGTGTGCGGAGACGAGGTTCCGCAGCTCGTGCAGCATTTCCTGCTACCTGTGCTGTGTGGAGGCGACAGTGCTGCAACTGATGCTGTGCTGCAGCAGTACGTGCAGCACGAGCTCGAGCAAGTGCAGCAGCAGCAGTGGCTACTGGGAGAGCAGCACGAGGCGCACTGGGAGGATAAACTGCACGCAGTCGCTAGGACCATCAGTGATCAACAGGTAGTCGTCTTATAACTTCTTATGAGTATAACGTTCTCGCACCTCTTTTATCTCTGTTTATAAAAATTTAAGCGAATCAACGCTTGACAACACAGGGACTCGCATTAGTTTTGACTAAGATGTACAAAACCGTGGACGCTCAGAAGCAAGTATTGAGGCATGGACAGGTTGTTATGAGTGTAAAAAGGTGCTTAATAAGTGCCATTGTTTAGTGTTAGTGGGATGGAATCAAGGGCCTGGTCCCACATCTAAACATCTAAAATATTCTGGGTGCGGATTGTAGAAACAGCAATTGCGCGAACACAGACTCCATTACATGGCTGACAGCAACACCTTTATTCCTATACTGGTTAGCATTGTATCTCAGAATCAATAGTTATGATAGTGAGTAAGATGACATCCAGTCCCTCATGGTAATCATCTACAGAGGGATAGCCGTGTATGCAGGCTGTACATCCACCGTCGGTGTGTTGTGAAAGCTCCACAGTGTGTGCACGCAGTTTCACTTGTCACTGTTAGAAGTCATATCTTCGTTATATCTGCATTGTAGTAATTAATTCGATCAAAATTATACTGAGCGGTGTTTAGTTGCCATCCGTGCAACGTTGAACTAGAGGGAAACGTTTTGGTCACGATCACAATCAGTTTTTTGTATCAATTATTTTCACATGATTGCAGTGTTGTTCTGAAGGTTGCACGTCGGTTCTTAAAAGTATCATGAGCTAAGACTTGGAATGTGTTGAAGAACTGAAGTGTTTGAAGCTTATTGAAGACAATTTAAAAGTAGCAAATTTCTACGTGCTTGTCTTCTTGTTATTTTATTTTACGTTGATTGGAGCTTTGGAGACGAGTCCATGCAGCTCTATTTCTTCAGGGATGTTTATTGTTACTCTGAGGTTCAGGACCCAGGCTGAAAGAAGTTACAGAAGGTATATTTTGCTTGGTTCCAGTCGAAGAATCCGTACACTTCTCTGACATGTAAAATTTTTAATGAAATTTTCAATAGTCTTAATTTTCCTTGTGGATGATAGATAGTTAGCCACTATACTAACAATTTGTTTTTGAGTAGATTCCAGAAAGGGGCCACCTCCGGGTAAATTTATGAAACAGAGCGGTATATTTAGTGGGGTCAGGGAATTTTTCATACTAGTATGTTCTGCATTGCAGTAAGGGCAGGTGAAAAAAGGTGGTAAATATTTTCTTCGTCACCACTGGAGCAATAGAGGTCACCAACCATATTGAAGCGGTAAAAGTGTGATCGAAGCCCCGTAGACGAGCAAGTGCTGTCTATGTGTTGGGTCTTCTGTGCCGCCCACCACCACCATGCGTGCTTGTCAATTTTCAAAACATGAACTAATACTCGAGTGTATTGAAAGACTGAAGTATTTTACGGGAGGACAGTTTTAATCAAAGTCTGTTAAAAGGTCAATTATAATCTAACAATATAGGGATGAAAATTATAAGCTATCACTGTATTGAAGAAAATTATTACCCAATAATATAGGGAGTAAACTATAAGCGCTGACTGAAAGGAAGACAATTATAGTCTAATAATATAGGAAGGAAAATGGTAAGTTAAGAATATGTTCACGTCGTGCAGGTGCGCGTGTCATGCATGACACTGTGCGTGGAGAGAGCCAGCGTACCGTGGAGTGCAGGTACTGAGGCTTTGTGTGAGGAGGCCCTGCAGACTGTGCAGGGTGGGCTGGCCAGGGGAGCTGCAGGCCAGAGGTACAGCCTGCAGCTGCAGGAGCACCGCAGGCTGGCGAGGCTCAAAGTCACGCTTGGCAAACACGGCCTACGCATCAGTGAGCTCGGTGACTTCAGGACTGCGCAGGTCTCTTGTTACCTTTTGTTCTGACTTGACTTTTGTAATGAACATAAGTAGAATGTGTTTATTTGGGGATTTGAATTCTCTGGTAAATATGAGTAAAATATGGAAACTGAATCGAACCTAGTGGTCCATTCTTGGGTTGTGCCTAAGCCTCATGCTGTTTAAAGAGAGCGCCTTAATCATGCACAGGCACCTTCATCACGCACAGACATTAAGTGTTTGAATAAGATATGATTACGAAAAGCTATTGTCATACAGTCATAAATTTTATAGAATAATTGTTTGACTCACATAATACTATTATCACAAGACCAGTGGTTCACTATCGCTTCAATAAAGAGGCTCATCTCTGTTGCTGCTTGCTACAGGGATATGTGAAAGCAGTTTCCAGTATCCCAGACGCTTTGATCTTCCTCTTGCATTACCTCACTACGACCATTTCTTTTCCATTCGAAACTTCCTCCATCTAGAATATTTTTCTTTTCCATACTCAGTACACAGACTTGAAGTCAATCAACCACACTTGCTAGTGATGCTTTGCAAGTCTCTGCTCTATACTAATGTTGTAACACTTGCATTTGTGCGAACTGCTCCTATTCTTATAAATTTCTTTTGACATTCATGCAACTTCCCTTGACATTCATGCCAACTTCTTTTAAAATTCATGCCAACTTCTCTTGACATTCATGCCAACTTCCCTTGACATTCATGCCAACTTCTCTTGACATTCATGCCAACTTCTTTTGACATTCATGCCAACTTCTCTTGACATTCACTCCAAGTAATCTTTTGTTGTCTGTTGTAAAGCTAATAATAAGAGTTGTTGCAGATGGTGCTGAGGAAGCTGGCACGCAGCAAGCAGGAGGCTGTGATGGAGGCCATGCTGCAGGTGGTAGCCACCTTCCACTACCTGAAGCCTAGTCAGGCCTACCAGCACCGCATCTACCATCTCCTGCAGCAGGGGTCTGTACACTTCACTTGTTACTTTGTGATGGTGTTACTTCATTTCCATGCATAGTTAATTCATCTTGGGAAGCCTTATGTGTTCTACTTGGAAAAATGTACTGAATTCACACGAGTTTTTGGTTATATATTTGAGCCATCTTACATGATTTCTAAGCATTTATAATTTTCTCTGTGTTTCTTTGTACGTTATTCATTTCATCGTGAACTCTTTGGGATATTTTTGCATCTTCTAAATTATCGTATGTTTTTCGAGATTCTGTGCTGAAATTACTTCTATCATTCTCTGAACTGTCGCGGGTTATCTTCAGCTATCCTTACATCTTCCTCATTTTTCGTGGTTCTGTTCTTTCTTCAAACAAAAATTCACCATAGTTTGCGTTCTTCACAGTTTAATTCTCCCTGTCTCCATCAGTAACTACACAGCAGCGCGCAGCACGCTGCAGAACGTACCACAGCAGCACGTGCAGGACACGTGCTGCCGGCTGCTGCATGATATCATCCAGACACTGCACCACGCACCTCTATGCAAACAGGTGAGTTCTCTTTTCCTTATGCTGGGTCATGTATGTCTTAACCCTTTCGATCCTAATGCGATATACAGGGTGTTCAATAATTATCGTCACAAGTTTTTTGTCTACATTTATGAATTAAATTAAATTATACAAATCAAACTTGAATAAACGTGTTATTATATCAATAATATTTCCGAATATCTATAATTTATTCAGTATGCTTTCCATCGGCGTTGATAACCTGCTGCAAACGTTTGGAGAATGCTTGACATGAGTCACGAATAATTGTTTGGGGGATTTTTGCCCATTCCTGCTCAGCTTCTCCCTGGTGGATTTTACAAACTTTGATGTTCGAGGGCGACCTTGCCCTGGCCTATTAGCTACCTTCCCAGTCTCTTTGAATCGCTGAAGTGTTCTCCAAACCAGCATTCTTTTCATATTTAGTGATTTTGTCAATGTCCCTTGGTGACTTTCCTGACCTATGCAACTCTACAATTGCTATTCTACTATTTAGATCTTTAGCCATTATCTGGTAAAAGTTTAGATTATATTTAATCATAAATAGAATAGTTGTAACGATAAATATTGAACACCCTGTATACGTCCCAGCAGTAAGAAACACATTTATACGGTAAATGCATTCATAATTTAGAAAACACGTCTTATTCATAGGTTAATGAAGCCATTGTCACCGGAACTAACTGAGCAAAAGTCGGATCAAAAGGTTTAAAACAAGAGGGTGTCAGTGATTGTGTGTAGTGATTCCATTTAAGGAGAAGGTTACGTATATAAACAGTTCAGTGTGAGTATCATTTGTAAAGCCCTACATCTTTTTGATTTAACCTTATTTTTTGTGGGTTTTTACAGAATAGTGTAGCATATACCTAATTTTTGATTGAGCCGTTGATTTTTTCTCTGTCCAGGCCTTTACTCACCTCGTTGAGATGACTATGAAACCACCGAATTGGTTTGTAATTCTGTGTCTTGAGTAAAAATATGAACTCAGATATTGTAATCAATGAAAATATCGAGTCTGAAACTAGTCTCTTTGTCTTTCAGATGCGCGAAGTACGCGAGCGAGTTGCTGAAGGAGCAGTATCTCTGCAGCAGCTACTGCTACATCACGCTCCCTCTCATGACCGCAGCCAGTGGCGCACTGACCTCTACACCGTCGCTGCTGTGTCTCGGTTGCAGGTTAGAATATTTCTTGCGGTTGTTCTCCTTCACCAAGATAAAGTAGGCTGGAATAGCGTGGTGGTGGTGGTGGTGGTGGTGGTGGTGGTAGTAGTAGTAGGTTGGTTTGCAATAGTGTTCTGCTGCTTTAAACCGACATTTTATTGAACTCAGTGATTGTTTGTTTGCAGCGGTCGTATAAATTAAGTTAAATTTTCCTATGTTACGTCTCCATGAATTTATTCTTATACTTTTGATTTATCATCTACGTCTATCGATACATTGTCCAAGATTATTTTTAATATTTTTAATCAAGTCTGTCAAACATTATCCTTGAAGTCTCAAGTGGTGGCAGTTCCAAATACCCAATGCGAACTAGAAAATTCATTTAAATAATTTTCAGTGGGGACATTTTTGATGCTAAATCAAACACAAGACAGAAGACCCAAAAATAGTATTTCAGGTCATAATGACCTCGTATGAATTTAGGCAGCCTACACGAATGTATTAATTTGTGTATACTGGGCACTGCTGGACAAACATTAACTTGTGTGGTCTACACAGCTGGACAAACATTAACTTGTGTGTGGTCTACACAGCTGGACAAACATTAAGTTGTGTGTGGTCTACACAGCTGGACGAACATTAAGTTGTGTGTGGTCTACACCGCTGGACGAACATTAACTTGTGTGTGGTCTACACAGCTGGACGAACATTAAGTTGTGTGTGGTCTACACAGGTGGACAAACATTAACTTGTGTGTGGTCTACACAGCTGGACAAACATTAAGTTGTGTGTGGTCTACACCGCTGGACGAACATTAAGTTGTGTGTGGTCTACACAGCTGGACAAACATTAACTTGTGTGTGGTTTACACAGCTGGAGTACGGAGAACACCCTAGCTGGAGGGACGTGCATGACGCACAGCACAGCTACAACCTGCTGGAGACGCACGTCACCAAGTGGTGAGTGTTCTTTGTCACCTTCCTACTTCAATGGAGCCTCTAAAAGCTTTAGGGCTAGTTTTCTGGTGAAAATATTTTTTTGTGGGAGATTGGTTCTATGCGTTGAAATCACCGCTGTTGGTTTTAATGGAGGCTATCAACCAAAACGGCAAATATGTGTGACTGTTAACCATTTTTTAGGGATTTCTTAAAATTATGCTACATGTCTTTGCTCTCGTCTCTTGCAATGCTGCAGTCACTAGGATGCAGCCTTGTTATTCTTCATAATCATTCAGTATAATATACATTTCACCTCTAGGTACGAGTCGAGGAAGACCAGAGACGACGTTGGCCCGGAAGGAGATCCGAGTTGTCTCTCTCGAGCACCAGCGTTGCGGGACATCACTGCCCGGGCCACCAACACCGGGCTCTGCAACGAGACAGGGCTTCGTTCGGGCCAGCACAAAACTCCCGGGCTAAAACCCAAACTTAACGCAACCGTGGACCAAGAAAATGTAGGATCAGGCGCCGTAACTGAAGTTCATGCGACAAAACAGGGTAAGAATCGCGTTTTTTTGTGACTGCGGGGCTGTCAAGCTGATGTGTGTGATTGAAGGGCTATTGACTTGAATTTAAAAACGAGATTGATTATAACGAGGTGTGATTAATCTTGGAATGGGATTGAAGAATATTAATGACCCTTGAATAAATTTTTTGTAAATGTTAAGAATATTGTAATATGTAACGAATGTTGGGGAGTCTGGTCGTGTTGTGGGTGTTCAAGTGAAACTGACTGACTTCCCCACAGTAGCTTGGGAATAAATGAGACTTCAATCTCCATGTGATATATTTATCTACACGATAAAAAAGTACTCAGACTTGAATAAGAGCAACAACTAGAGCCAAAATCTGTCACTGAAATTGAAGAATTGTGATTTTAGCACGGAGGAATTTACCTCAATACTTGTGCATTTCGGTAAAAATTACAATTGACGAAGAACGATTATTTCAAGTATGCCGTAACTTTCCAACCTGAATATTGATACTTCCTCTCTCTAAAGATTGGAAATTCACATTTATTTCAAACGAAAAGTGAAATTTTAACTTCATAGCACAATAAGTTTGTAGGCTACCTCAATTTGTAACAAAAAATTGAAAGTCAGTTTGAATTTGAATTTTATCGCGCTAGAATCTGTTGACGGTTCGTATTGATGCAGGTGAAGAAGAGACGCCATCTAAAGCGGACGCCTTAAAAGAGAGACGCTGGAAGGAAGTAGGGAGGCTGCTGGAGCTGGGGAGCCTCCTGGGACAGTCTCGTGTGACGGTGCTGCAGCTAGTGGCCTCCACAGCCCTCCAGCAGAAGGATGTAGAACCTGCACTCTGGGCTATTGGGTCAGTTCTATCACTTACAGCTTCGATTATGTGCATTACTCTATTCTTTGTAGGGGAGACTTTGGTGTTGAAATTCGCTTGCCTGTGTTGAAGCGAGTTTAAGTAATATTAAGTGTCGTGGTACTACCTCTGAGAACTTGGATCGTGTGCGTTACTTTATTTCTTGTAGGTGAGATCACCCTTCGATCGAGTTGTAACAGTGACATGGATGCGTAATTTTGAAGAGTGCGCTATTTCCACTACCGTCAGCACAAGTGTTCTATTACTTCTAACTTCCCTCAGATTGTTGGCTGAAGATCCACTCACCACCACCAGCAGTATCAGGAGCCCGTCTGGGGACCTGACTTCCCTCGTACACAAACTGCTGCAGCTACTCCTCCTTCAGCTGGAGGTCAGTAAAAGGGGTTCAGATTTCTTCTAAAGTTGTGTATAAAAACTTGAATCAATAAACAATAAATTACTTCTACAGTTTTTTGCTTACCTTAAGCCAGGGATAGAAAGGAAACCAAATCATTACTAGATTACAAATGTAAATAGTTGACTTTTTAAGTCGTGTGTGACGCTGTAACGCTGAAGGTGACAGGGTTTTTTTGCTTGAGTCAGATCGTTGTCAAGCGTAGTGATGTCCAAAATTGTAAGCTGTTGATAATTTGTCAAAAGTACGTTAAGTAAGAAAGTTTTTATGATTCGTTACGAGCTAGCGCCGAAATGTGTGCGTATCAAAAATCTTCAATAATGTATCATACTATAAATTCAGAATGTTTTAAAGTTCAAACTACATTGAATATTTCATTGAAATGGGACAACGAATCATATACCGGATTTAATGTTAGCCCTCATGTAATTTGGTGCCGGTAATTGCTTCTTGTCTGACCGAAAAAACCTCACTATGAACAATTCAAACCTTTCAGGCCGGATCTAGTATATGTAGTCTACACTAAGTTAAACGCTGTTGTCAGAGTATTAAAAATTACATTTTCAAGATAAACCTTGATCAGTTGCACAAAAGTAGCTGTTAGCTGCAATGTGGCACTTCTAGTCTTTAACCTCATAATAACTCATTCTTAATTCTCATTCTTCCTCATTCCAGCACATAATAATTCTGCTTTGAGAAGGTTAAGTTCTAAATACAGATATTTGGTTGTGCAGACGCTATGCCGGCCAGCAGCTGCTATGGATGATAGTGACTGCTTCTCAACAGTCAGTGATGCTGCTGGAGGTCAAGCAGCCACCGCTCGGCTGCTGCACCACACTGTGCGCATTATCTCTGGTGCTCTGCTTCAGGCATCCCCAGGTCAGACTTCAGTATAGAGTGAGGATGCACCGGACGTGCTTTCTTTTAGTTTGCTATTGTTTTCTTTTCTGTGTAATCTTGAAACGTGCATAAATTTTCCCACTAAAAGCTTGGGTCATGCTTGTATATCTGGTAATAGAAGTATAAAGCCACTTCTGCTAATGAAAGTGGCCTTTAGGTGATGTATTTTTACACTGAGATGAAATAATAATCATTCATAGCAAAATAATTCTTGTATAATTCAGGGAATAACATGTTACATGTTATACATATGTCTTACTTATATATTATTGTAGTTCGCCATCAAAACACATCTTACTTGGGATTTTCGGTTCCTATGACGTTCTATGGTGATAGTGCTTGACTATGACTAAGAGAGATCGTAGTCTTCTCGTAAATACCATTCCTAAATTATGAAAAACCCAAAATCGAACAAGGCATACCGTGCATCGCTGTTGAGATTCCCTGCTGTTTTGTGTGCCGTGGTAAAACCAGGAATATGATAATAATAATAATTATAACAATTTCGAATGAACATTATTTTAGTTTAGTATTAGTGCACGAGTTTCTAATTCTTACGCTGGCTAATGAATAACTTGGTATGGCAGAGTGGCTGCGGTGGCTGTGCAGCGTGGCGGTGTGGTGCTACACCGGTTCTGCACTCTACGAGAGATGCCACAAAGAAGAAGCGTACGGTACAGACAGCACGACCCAGTCGGATGCTGTCATGTCTTTCTCTCCACTGTACTGTGACAAGGGTATGCCTCTTGTTGCTCTTGAGGTAATTACATGTTCCAGTTACTATTTATTGCTCTATTGAATGTGAATTGTTGCGAAGTAGTAGCTGAATTTTATGTGGTGGCAAAAATCTAAATTTCATGGAAATCCTGATGTATTGATTATTTGTTGAACCTTGATTATTTGTTGAATACAACCTCCCGTATTCTGAAGACCCGCAAAAAAGTGACTTGGAATTAACTACCCTACTGAAAAATGGACGCACAATCACATGAATTTTCACCCTTTTCGTTCATCATAAAATATTTCTAAAATAATTGTCCAGGTGAGCAGAGCAATGCTGGAGGCATTCCGGTGGTGTCTGGTGACTTACGATTCAAGTCTCGCTGCAGCATCATCTTCTTATAACCAACCATCAGACGATGCACTTACTTCACTCGTGGAGTCTGTATCAAGCCTCACCAGCCATGCAATTCAACGCAACAGCGACCTCACCGCTCTACTCATGCACACAAAACTTGCTTCTCTTGTTAAAATTGATTCAAACGATGCCCTTGAAAGTGACAGGAAGGATTCTCGTAAGGCACAGTCAAGATTTTCGCAACTACTCAGCACTCAGTTAGTGTTCTCTCTCCTGCTTAAACTTATCCAACTTAATCGTACTGACGTCCGGCTGGCAGTGGGTATTCTTAGTCTCCTACCCTTGCGGGAGGCGCTGTTCATCTTGAATGAGCTCACCAAACGTTTTGGCTTTGATTATTCACGGCTGGAGGCAGTTTCGGAGCTGGGTGTGAGTCTGTGTGGTATGCACAAGCAGGTAGACATCAGGATCAAGTTCGAGGATCTGGGCAAAAACGCGCGATGGGGCAAACGATTTGCTGAGATGAACATCTCCTTTAAAGACTATTTTAACCAAAGCGTAGCCATTCTGCAGAAGCTTTTTGATGTGATTGTTCAGCATCCAAATTGTACCTGCTCGTTACTCAAAGATTTTTGCTTAGATTTTAATTTGTCTTTTACTGATGCTATGTTGTGTTACTTGAGCCATCTCGTGCGCAAGGGAATGCCTGAAGTACAAGAAGATGGTTCTATCCGGATTTCTGCGGCATTCTCTACTGAACAGCTTGCTCAAGTATCTGCCAGAGTGAGTAATCGAGTGTTACTTAGAAAGACTCTTCTGTTTGAACTGCAGCATGCCCACAGCTACCATTACGACGCGATTTACTGCCTTCTCGTGGAACTTTGCGCCATGGACGAATCTGAAGGAACAGTCCAAACCTGGCAAAGAGGTCTAGACATTCTAAGCTTCCTCAGAGGTTACAAAAGGAAAGGCAAACCTCACAATGTAGAATTAGACGAATGGCTACAGAAAAATCCAAGTTCTAATGCTTTACCATCAATTGCCACTCACCGTCTTCCGTTCAGTGAACTTTTTCAAGGATCTGCTAAACTGATTATGAAAATTTTAGATGGTGAACTGGATGTGCTCACCATAGACTCGTGGCTGCGTTGCTCTGACTCACTCAAACTCAACCAAGATGAAATGTGTTTTGTGGCCGTGCAGAATACGGTATCTAGGGCTTTAGACAGACGCGTGAGGCAAGACACGACCAAAGTTTGGGAGTTGACAGCGTGCCACTCTGACCTGCTGAAGGATGTTAGCGCGGTCATCCTCAAGATGAAACACGATAAATTGGCCATGGCGTGCGGCAAGAGCGTGGTTCAACTGCTACCCCCAGGTGCAGACCGTGTACAGTGTACTAAAAGTTGCCTCCTTATGGCACAGCGTTGGCATTCTCACAGCGACAGTGACGAATCTCGCGAAGCCGTTGCCAAGTTTGCCAGCGAGTGTGAACGTCTGTTGGTCGAGCAGGCCCTTCATCGCCACGCCCTTGCGGTACCAGAGTACCTGAAGTTGGTAGGTGACCCTGTGACTCTTGTAAGGACCCTCTACCAGCACCCGAGCCTTGCTTCTTTCAGCGGCCCTAACTCGGACGCCATGCCAAGGGTGAACGAGTGCGTGACCGAGATATGCGACGCTGTCAATTGTAACCAGGTCCGTGTCAGTATTGTTAGACTGTTTAGCATCTTTGTCCTATTTAATTTTGTTATTCTAGAGATTGTTACAGTTGATGCAAGGATGGCAGAGTGTTGTTTATACGTACCAAGTTGTCGATGCTTGTGATATAAAATACGAGGAGGCGAAACAAGTACAAGTAAATAGTTCTTTTTTCAAAATCCAAATACATTCTTCACTACCTTTTTTTCGTTAAAAAGGTATACAAGTACACAATACTCGACAAATATTATATTTTTATTGTTCAGTGATGTTTCTTGTTAACACTGTATTTAGTACAACTTTTATGGGCATGTCTCTTCAAAAAGTTCGAAACTGTCCAAATACTTGTTGCACCTCACTATATGTAGATGGCACAGTGGAGACGTCACTTTATAGATTAGGTATGGTATTGCTTAGGGTTAATGAAGTCAAACAGGCTATTTTTGACGTTAATAAAGTCCGCCATATGAGACATTGATGAAGATTTTAATGTTGAAGTGAAGCTACCGTACAGCTGAACTTTTCTATATTGTCTGGGTTTTTTCTATTCGTTTTCTAGCTGTAGTGCATACTCTTGTTCCAACAATGTGGTTATTCTTGAGGCAGAAATACCAAGCCAATGCGAATAGATTTCTAGATATGCACCTGAATCTATTCATGAGGATGATGCTTTAAACTTCTGTTCGTTGTATGAACCTGATGAATAAACTCGGGGAAACTTTGATGCACTCACCAATGTTCGTGCATTTTGTTAGCCGGCTTTTCAACCTTTATATGAGCGAGGCATATAAGGCGACAGTCAAGTACCATCTCCCATTTCTTGCACAGGTTCCTTTGCACTCTTTAATAATGTACCTTGTATTTTGAATAATTTGGGAAGCCAAAAAAAGGGTTCAATTAAAGGGTGGGAGCCTAAGTGATCTACGAACAATTTTCTAACACATTACCTGTACTTCTCTGAGTCATCATATAGAGTAGAACTTTTATATTAGTAAAATGAATTTGTCTTTGATAAATAATAATTTTTCTTGAATTCCGAAAAATTTCGAAATAAAATCATGTAGCAGGAATAAAAATCTGATTGCCGATGAATATCATCTTCACAAGAATTCATGTAGTGCACTTGTGTTTTATACGCATCAATTTTTTGTGTTATGAAATTAGTCTGCTTGCGCTTCTTCATATTCAAATCAGTGCTACACATTTGAGTTAGTTTTGCATATTCAAACCAGTGTCAGATATCCAAGTCAGTGTTGACATGCACTTGATGTGTTACTGTCGTGCAGAGTCTTGTACAGAAAGAGCTGCTAGACGAATGGCTACCACCGCCTGACGCAGGGCTTGGTGATGAGGACGATGTCACAATCTCCAATTTCACCATCAGTCTCCTCTCCGCCGTCGCCGCTGGTCCAGACGTGGCTGACTCTGAACACGCCACACTGGCACGGTGGGCTTCCAACCTTCCTAATCAGCTCACATTGAGGCTGACACCTACCCTTCTGACTATAGCTCATGTTAGGGCTGACACCTGCTCTCCTAACTTGCAGCAACCGGTTCATATTGGGACTCATATTTTATTGATACGAAGACTATTCATTAATTACAATTGGGCTATTATCAGTATATTTTAACCTGAATGGTATGAGTCACATTACAACGTGATAATTTATTAAAGAAAATAAATCTGCAAGTTCAGTTCGAATTACTGATTTGAGCTAATGTGAGGTGTTACGTGGAGAATTTAACGAGCTATTTGGGTAAAATCAAGTTATGCTCACCAAAAGGTTCAATAATGTATAACCTTTCATGTGCATTGGTTTATAGTCGGGGAGTATAAATCTTGTAAGGTGTATATTTATTTCACATAAATTTTCCATAATGCCCTTCTTGCTCGAAGCGGTCGTTTAAAGCGACCAGGAACAAAATAATGATGATGATCATTTAAAGCATACTTCTTTGCTGTAGTGGGAACTCGGACCATTTTACATAGAGGAATTTTCTCTCATCCACACAGTTGAGGCATGGAGACGGTGAGGTAAGAGTTGGAACTGCCATTAAGATTATCGTATTTCAATATTTCAAACCTTAGTGGGGGATTAGGTATTTGGTTAGTATAGTTAGCAAGAATGGATGGAAGAAGCCAAGTTGCATTGGGGTAAAAATATCTCTGTAGTTTAGCAGCGTCAATATAGCTCGCACGGCAGTGAAACATCGGAAGGAAATTTGTAAACTATTGAGGAATTTCAAGTTATAACTTCAACAGTTTATCTGTAGTGCATCTTCTTCATATCATAGCAAACAGCTTCATTCTAGCTACATTTGTGTTTGTGTAATCACTTAATGAGAGTTGTGATCTTTAAACAAGAATTTCTCGGAACTTATCTGGTAAAATTTGGGCTGCGCAGCTTTATCTTTTGTGGCGTGCAGACTGCAACGGCAGGGGTTGTCTAGAACTGATGTATTAAATCTAATAGAAAATGGTATCTACTTGTTTTAGAGTTTTAATCATCACGCTCTTGTCAAGTAAGTATCGGATATTCTATGCATTGTAAAGTAAATGTAGTCGAACATTTTCTAGAAAAAATATATTTCACATTCTGTGATTTATTTAGCTTGTTAATGATACTTGACCAGTATGGTTAATTTGGGGTTATTTTACTTATAACTCGTGGACTAACAAAAAGCATACACATGAAATATATAAGCTCATTGTGGTACGTTATCCCAGATCAATGTGCTCATCGATGCTTTCGTGTCACTAGCACGAGCATTTATATTTTCATATGTACGGCTGACATGTCCTGTATTGTGATGTACGTATAAATACATGTTTAATTATATCTTTCAGCCTATTGTTGACGCTGCTTGCTCTGCAGAGCGATGTACTTGATATTTATATTTTCACTCGTACAATTTACGTTTCTTGTCCTGCAGAGCGATGTACTTGATATTTATATCTTCACACCTACTACTGACGTTACTTGTCCTGCAGAGCTATATATCTCGTACGCGGCTGTTGTCCAGACAACATCATTCCGTACCTCCTGCAGCGAGTGGAGAGCAGCGGCAGCGTCGTGTCCGCTGCACACCGCTTTAGGGCTTTGCAGTGCCTTATGGCTCTCGCTGACTCTCCTCTCATGGCCATCTACGTGGCTCCTCATACCCTCCAGTACGTGATGGTCTAGCTTATACTTTACTCTCCCTGGACAGCCATGTAGCAATGGCTCTCACTAGACAGTCTTATAGTAATTGCTCTCACTAGACAGTCTTGTAGCAATTGCTCTCACTAGACAGTCATGTAGCAATTGCTCTTACTAGACAGTCTTGTAGCAATTGCTCTCACTAGACAGTCATGTAGCAATTGCTCTTACTAGACAGTCTTGTAGCAATTGCTCTCACTAGACAGTCATGTAGCAATTGCTCTCACTAGACAGTCATGTAGCAACTACTCTCACTAGACAGCCATGTAGCAACTGCTCTTACTAGAAATTTATGTAGCAACTGACGGTTAGGTTAGGTGAAAGGTCAATGTCTTATTAATCGTTTTTAAAACCAAGTCTTTAGGAATCTGCTCCTCCATGCCAACCACCAGCAACTGATCCTGCCGGCTTATCTAGAGAATCTAACTATGAATCTGTCCGTATCAAAAATTTAAAATCTAAGCAAAAATTCTCCATTTAGCTTAATCATCATTGATAATATCCTATCTCAGAACCCGCCTGGAACAACTGACGCTAGTTGTGCGCCTGGAAAATCTGGGCATCGCGTGTGAGCCAGAGCAGTTGGACAGCATGGACAAAAGTGCGCTCACAGAGCAACTATGGCGGGACCATAGGCACTCCCCAACTGCGCTGCTCCTTATTGCTGATATTTGTCTCAAGTACAAGGTGAGACTAAGACAGGGTGAGACAAAATGATCCGACGCATTGCCTGAAAATATCGGTATGTACTTGACTGAAGTCTTTAAAACTAAATGAAGTAAAATGTTTTACATTTTGAAAACAGGAACTCGTTTTTCGTTCTTTACTTTATTTCACTTTTATTTAGACTTCAATGTTTTGGACCATTTTGCCGCCCACCCGATCTCTGTTTGCGTGTAATAATAATAGTCTCAGTTTCCTTACACCAAGTGATTCTCGAATTGTAATTTTAATTCTTGTAGATGATGCTTGACTAAGTAGAACAAGTGGGGTTTGAGGAATGCTAAAAAATTGAGAATAGACGTTAAATAAAACTAAGATAGACGGGAAGATTTAAATTTTACATCCTAATAGGAAAAGAAGAACCAACGTCAAAGGGTACATTTTTAATAGCAAACGTTTCGGAATATAAAGATTTTACCTTTCCATCATCAGTTTCACAACATTTGCTAATTTCGTGTAAATGTCGATGCCTATCAGCCAATATTTAATATTGCCTCGGCCTGGCGGTAGTTGCAGCTGATTAATCTCGTAATCTTCACACGGAGCTTTAAGATTGCGTCGATCAAGAAGCGCCTTTTGCCTGCCATAATTTTGCAGTCTTGTGAATGACGGGACATTGCTCGTACAGTTTCATCTTGACCACTATGCCTAGAAAGTGTGAAAGATTGAACCGTGGTGGGTAGACTTCCTTTTAAAATTGCAAGTGCTCTAAAAGGTCTTCCACGCAGTACGGGGAAATCGTCATCCACCAGCAGCGTCCCAAGACGTTTGTAAAATTTGCGTTCATTTCTGAGACAAGATAAGTGGTTCATAGTTGTTTCAAAAGTTTGCTTCTTTATTAATTTGACCAGCAACAAAATGCAAGAATTTTCTTGTTGGAAATTTAATATTTCCTGACGGGAAAGATGAAGGGGTGTACATATGTTCAATTTGTTGTGAATTTAAATTGCAGTCTTTCGTGGAAAAAATTAGTATTTGCATCTGAATTCTTTCGAGATTTCTTGCGTATGATGTAAGTTGAAGGTTTGACAACTGGCTCTGCTGACTCATGGTCCATTTAATTGTAGAGATGTCGGTTTACTTCTTTACTTCAGCTGGTAGTGAAACTCGTTTTGAAACAAAGTATTCTAGATAGAGTTTTATTTTTTAACTCGGTAACTAAATCGGGAAAACTCTGAGGAGATACTTAGAGAGAATTAGGAAGAGCTAAGAAAGAACCTGAGGAGCTGCGACTTCGTATCAACTAAAGAAAGAAATTGAATGGTTTATACACAAGGCGAAATGACCTAAGCTCGATTTGCGCAGTCAGATACGTGTTGAGATATTTGAATCGAGTACTTTAGAGCCAGACATGGTACGATTTGTGTATCTTGAGCCGGTACATCTGCTGATACAATGGATGTCAGACTTAGTGTTGACACAAGGTCGGTGAAGGAAGAACTTCACTCTCCAGTGAGTCAACGTCTTGATAATTAAATCGGGCTGCTGCCGTAGTATCTCGTGTAACTTTGGTTTAGTTTTACAGTTGGAGGATTTAAAGTCTTTTTCTACACCAACTGCAAAAGCCGTATTGCAGTTTAACACGTTGCCTCCGATTGCCTGGCCGGTGTAAATCTTCACTTTGTACATATTATTACTAGAAGGCACTGTAAAACTTACAGAACCTAACTTAAGTGGCCCTCATAGGTACCACTTCGGTGTCAACGTGTTAACGCGTTGACTACGTGTTGGCACTTATGTGTACCACTAGATATGTTATTTGAACAACCGCAGGCAGCATGTTAAAATCCCTGTTATTGGCAAGAATATATTCTTTTGGGTAATTAAACAAACAAACTTCAGGAACTTGAGATTAGAGAAATCTACTAGATTTTTAACTTTCTACGATATAGCTAATTTTTAACGATTTGGCTGAATTGATTAAATGGGCAATGCCTTTTAAATTCAGGTAGAAAAACAGACTCGTTCGTGTAAACGTCTAACTCGTTTAAATTGCTGGAGAAAGTTTGATACTTATTACAATGTGCCTGTTGAACACCAATCGCCTGGTTTAAACGAAATTGGTTCAAAGCCAAATTATTTGCACCATCATATCAAGTTGTAGATTTTCAAGTCTTACTAATAGTTGTTTCCAGTCGATGTATCTCGTATCTCTATGTTGTATATTTTTAAACTTCCTTTTTTCTCTACGCATATTTTCGCTTTCACTGCCTCTTGTACTAGCCGTTGCAGGCTAGGGCACGCTTCACCCTGGAGGTTTAGTTTTTGGTGCTTCCTTTAACACGTTGCCTGCGATTGCCTAGCTGGTGCAAATCTTTACTTTGTACACACAGTCACTAGAAAGCCTTGAAAAAATTATAGAACCTAACCTGAGTGACCCACCGGCGGGTCGTATCGCACTCAACGTGTTAAAAAGTCTGCCCTAAATTTTGTTGTGTAAATGCCTGAATTATGACCACAGTGGTCAAGCGACCGTACGTAGCTATTGTGCTAACTTGTTAAGAGGTTTAAAACTCCTTACCTGAGCTAAAGAATCTGAGCAGAAACTATGACACGGTTAGACGCCCCATGATAACTCAAGTATTAACATACCTGGAAAACAAGAAAACTAAAGTCTTTTTTTGTAAGTAACATAGCTCTCGCATATTTGGCAGAAAAATACCTGCATACAATACATTCTTATCCCATACAATAGCTTAGAGGATATTTTTGGAGCTTCTTTGAATTATATGAAGGCTAAGTGTCATTCAAACGCAGGTGCTGAAGGCTTCCTTATGGAACGCCGTCCTGCAGCAGCTGGCTGTGTGCGAGGAAGACGACTCTGTGGAAGAGTCGTCCATGAGTTCGCTGCTACTGCGCCTGCGTTTGCATCCTCAGCTGTGGCTCCTGCAGGGCTTCGTGGCTGCATGGACTGCCCTTGTGTCGCAGCCTTTCAAGAAAGGTGGGATACCGACACTTTCTACCTTGCCTGATGATGAAAGGACTCAAAAATTGAATGTTGCATACACTTTAAAACCGTGCATCACTGCTGAGGCCGCTCCTATTGTGGCTGCGGTTGTTAAATTAGGATATAATAATTTACCTTCCTTACTTTAACTGTTTCTGTGGTGGTCTTCAATATGCCCCTTAACACGTTTGTTGCGATTTACACACTGGTCACTTAGGTTAGGTTCTGTAATTTTTTCAGATCCTTCTAGTGACTATGCGTACAAAGTGAAGTTTTACACCAATCAGGCAATCGCAACAAACGTGTTAATATCAACCTTATTGGAACGTAATTTAAACAAATTAGAATACGACCAAGCAATTAGCCTAGTCTCTTTAAAATTAATTTCTTGTCAAAATATAAAAAACAGCGAGTTCTGCTTAGGTGCCTTCTCGTCACTGCAGTCAAGTCTTACTGTACGCATTTTTGGACACTGTACACGACTTACCGCAGTCTCCAGCTTTTCTGTTCTTGTTCACGAGCATATGTGTCAAGCTGGATGAACTGAGTTATAGGATTTTTTGAACTTCTCTTGCCTGTCGTAGATTAGTTCCATGGAATCCGTACGTCCAGTCGCCGTATTTTAAATTTAGTGTCTCTTGTTGCAGGTATTTTCGATATTTTCATACCCTGTGATGTAACAACCAATTGTATACCCGAAGTCACATTAACGTTCTGGCTGCCGTATAGTAACATAAAAAGAGTAACATTTTAAAGCCGGTTTATTCTTACAGATCAAGGATTTGTGGTCCGTTTTTCCATTCCAAGTATAGAAGCCGTATTCATGTCACAGTCGCTGTAATGAGCGATAACATGATTTTTTCGTAACAAAACTAACACACCAGCACTTAATATACATTGTTTCTGTCTGGGAACTCTGACGGATCCTTAACCATCGAGCAACCAGGAATTATTTTGGACTCGACGTTGCGCTGGTAGCTCCTTGAAAGAGCTCATGCATATGTTCCTACACGACACCTGGAAGACGGGCGAGCGACCCACTATAGAATCAGCAACACTTGTTGCTGGAATGTTGTAATTAAATTTTAGATTCTAGTATGAATTTCTAACTTCTTGCGTCTTGTACCAAGTAACGAAACATGAATGCATTTGATGTCGTATCTCCTTGTCATTACTTATGCCAGTTCATTTCTACGTAGGGAACTACTGAAATATTGCAGCATAGTGGTAAGACATGCATAACCTGTTGTAAAATTACTTGCAGTGAGTCCGCCGTTGTCACCGGCGGCGGTAGCACGGTGCACTACTGCAGCATCGCTGCTGTCGCTGTGTCCTGTGGTGCTGCCTTCAGTACGGGAACTGGTGTCTGCTGCCGTCCAGCTGCAGCTATTTGCTGTGGCTATCTGCATGACTGCTGCTTTACCTGATTCTCGGCACCTCATGCAGGTAATTCTTTTACGCACTAGTTGCAAATAAATCATTGAATACAGGACAATAAGGAGACCGTTTCAAACGTGCTTCGTTTTGGTTAACACGTTCAGTGTGAAGTGACCCACCGGTGGGTCACTCAGGTTAGATTCTGTAATTTTTTCAAAGCTTTCTAGTGACTGTATGTACCAAGTAAAGATTTGCACCGGCTAGGCAACCGCACTTAACGTGTTAAGTCTGTGATTGAGTTGTCAGGTTTTCTTGCGACTCAATCTAGTAAGTAATGTGAGCGGCCAGGTTATCTTTCTACTTGATTTAGTGGTTGAAATGCTAGACTTTATAATTAATTGAGTTTGCGTCTCGCGAGCAGGAAGTGTGGGATGCAGCTCCCGCTTCTGTGCTGCAGCAACAGTTCATCAGCCTCAGGAGCGAGATGGCGCTGCCACGGCTGGTCGAGGTGAGAAATTAATCATGTGTAGAGCACAAATGCTCCTGAGTAATCGAAATAAATACACACTGGATGGATGTATCTTGCATGAGGAGAAAGTGGTCTAATTAGCGTAAAAAACCGTCAACCATGTGCAGAAGTAAAATGCTCACCGACGTTTATAAAAATAACGTCTAGAGAAATGTGGGAATGGGCTTACAAAATAACATTACAGTCTCAGAAATATAAACGTCGTAAGTTTGAAAATTTGAAGCAAAGTTCTTTGGATTTTCTCTCGTATGCATTGCAAGTAGAGAACGCGAACTCGGGATCAGCTATGCCAATTGAAGGGTGGACAGCACTAGTGGACTACTTGCATTTTTTCCCACGGGAAAAAATGCAAGTAGTCCACTAGTTCTGTTCACCCTTCATAGAGTAAACTACTGGATCGTGCATTTTTTCCCGTGGAAAATATATTATATTTACCACGGGAAAAAATGCAAGTAGTCCACTAGTGCTGTCCACCCCTTAATTGTAAGAATCTGCTTTTGGACGAGTTGTTAGTTATATATTTTTTTTTCACACATAACCGACCTGTTGACTCTTACTACCTTAACGCTCTTTTTTTATTAATATTCTTCATCGTTAACTCCTCGTTTCCCCGAAAGAGGAAAGGCCTAAAGAGGAGTGTCGTTAGCGTTCCTTTGGAACTTGGCAGTCCTTTGAAATACCATGAGCTACTTGCAGTAGATTTAGCGGAAGTGGCCGTGATAATGTCAGATTGAGTTAGGGACGACATATTGTCTTTCTTTCATGTAAGTTGCTAGCATTCATTTAGACAAACTTGTTTATCATAATTCCGTACATCCCTGAATGTTTTCTTAATTCTTCGGTGAAAGAAAATTGCAGTTATCAAAACGCTGTGTTTTGAATGCTGTGCATCGCTTCCTCAGTGCACGGACGCATAGCAAAATTGAATTTTCTCGTTAGTGTTTTTTGTTGTTAAGGTTAAGACGTTATTTTGGGTAGTTGTGACAGTAAAACTTTTCCCTCAATGTGGGCCCGCCTCCATAACATGACCGACGAATTTCTACTGCGGCGTTGCCCATTTTTATAAATTCAAGTCTTTCAACGGCCCACGTTTCCCTTCGTTCTTGGGACTATGTCTTTAGTAGAGAATATACAACTCCGCAAACTTCAAATATGACGGTTGATGCACTTTCTTGAAGCTTTGTGCTGAATAGGCTAGTTTACCTTGCTCTAGCATGTGTGTCCTCGTCTTCATCCCGCAATTCTCTAGTTTTTGTTGAAAACTTTAATTCTTATGTGTAGTTTACATTGGGATCTCCAAATAGAATAGAATAGAATGAAGCTATAGGAACGAACCTTCGGGCCCATTCTTGGGTCGGATAATTACTTCGATAATTATTCGTTTGTTTACCCAAGTCCCATGCCGTATTTCTAGCCGCGTCAACCATGTCGGCAGCGGGATTCGAACCCGGGTCTTTCCGCTCGCAAGCAGATTCGCTCACCAGTCGACCAAGCTGGTGATAGTGATTATGAATATTCGTTTATGAAGTTAAAATTGAAATTTTTACGATTCAATAACGTATTAAAATTTTGTGGGAAATTTTCTGTTTCTGAACGCATCATGAACAAGCATATGATAAATATCGTCAGCAATTGAAGTCTTAAACCTTTGTAGGCTGCACGAATTTTTCTCGAATAACACCCGTTGTGATTCAATGTTCATAACCACTCGCTAATACAATCCTTAAGATTATTTCAAAGTCGATAAAAGGAAAGAATGATCATTCTCAAGTATAAGTTGTACATTTACTGTTATAAAATTTCGTTGTATGTGATCGTGTGAGCAACGAAAGGTGCGAATTTGAAATTTTACTGGTATACCATTTCAGTTTTCCATCCTTCGATTTTGAAATTGATATCCGTATTTTGTTTTAGTCTCCTTGACTGGAGATCGCTTTCAATTACTTACACTGTTTTCTTCTTCCTGCAGACGTTACTTGAAACAAACGGCTTGAGTTTAGAGTAAGATCAACGAGTTTCCGAAGCGGACTTTTTTCACCCTCTGGCGTAATCGGATTCTCGTCTTCGAATGCGCTAGCACGGACTCTCACTGTAGTAGCTGCTTTGTACGAGCAGAGGGCAACAGTCTCCATTTTAATCCGTGAGTTTTTACGTATTAATGCTGTTGCTATAAGTTAAATATAATTTACACTGGTTCCGTTTTCAAACTTCGTGCGAAAATGTGTCGCATTAAAGAATCGCTAAACACCCCAGGAAAGATTTTCAATTTGTTTTCTAAATGCCAGGTTTTTGAAACACTGAATTTTGATGGATTATGCCCGCACGCAACTTCGCCTAAGTTTTAGAATTTCATTGTCGAGATAACATATAAACTTTCAGTGCGCGTATTGATGAATCTAATCAGTTGTTAATTTGTTAAGCGATCTTGTTCCTTTGAAAGTTATCACTCAAGTAAATCATAGTTGTGAAGAGCTTCATAAAAGATTAATTGAAATGTTTAGAACGGATAGTAATGAGAAAAATAATCGAAATAATAGATGTACTTTTATTAGAATACTGTTGTACGAATCAACAACTTTAGAAAAGGAAGAGGGGATTATGCTATATCTGTTTTAGGCGTACGAATAATTTCTGAGCATTCATCAAATTTAGAACTGCACGCCGCAATGAAACGTACTGGTAAATGTGTCATGCTATTAAAAAGTAATTTGATTGCTTGGGAAGTCAGTGTTTAAATTGTTGAATTCTATTTATATTTTGAGCATTCTTTCAAAGGTCACTAAAATAGAAAGTCTAGTCGACAAAACGTTTTCGACACCATTTGCTTTTTCGCATTTAATCGAGCTGTTAAGGTCGCCGAAGTTGTTAATAAAATTTGTGCTTATTCAGGAGCAATGCCTCACACTACCGCCAGCCGTTGATTTCTGCGCTTCAAAAAGAGTAATTTTGACTTCATAGACGGATCATACACTTGCCTACTTATTGAGTTCAATGGAGAAGATGGTTTGTGAAAAAACTGAGGTGAACCTTGCCCATCGAGTAAAGGCAGTTCACCACAGGTTAGGATCACATTTTATCTGCTCCGTCAACTTTTCGGTCGTTTGACGTGAATTTTTGAGAGTTTACCTCAATCCCTCTTCATTGAAATCAATTGGTCAACCGGTGTGTGATAGTCTTTAAAATCTAAATTCTCATTTTTGAAGCGCGAAAACCAAATGAAGATGGTAGTTTGAAGCGTCGTTTTTTGTCCATACACAGCTTGATTAAACGTACAAAGTTAAAGGCATCGAAAAGGTCGAGTCTAGTCCACTTGACATTCCATTTTGTTGATAAGTTAATGCACAAAAATCAATAGAGAAATAATTAAAACACCACCTTGTAAAGCCAAATATTTTCTTCTAAATAACACGAAACATGTGCCGAAGAGATTTACTAGTGCCTGCATTTTTACATTCAAGAAAATACTAGCGAATTATTTCTCGGCCCAATATATAATTAGTTCACTTATATAATCAACGAAATGAAAAACATTGGAAAAAATGCATATATGTACGTAATCCGTATTTGTTATCTACGTCATGTCAGAGGTGGGCGATCCTTATTCCTAATCAAAGATTCGGAAGTATATTTAATTTGTCTCTCTAAGTAACGTCAGATAATTTTGCTAATATTTTTAATATTCCGAGTAGGGCGCTAGCAAATGGGTGACGAAGGGCACACATTCCATAATGGACGACTAATTACTAGAATAAGGTGCGGCCACAAGGAATGGCATTTGTAGTCAAAATTTGGATGAAATTGATCAAAATGAACATGCATCTCAAAACTCACGTTTAAAGCATTCTTTCTTGAGTTAAGACGGTGACGTTAGGCTCCAGGTATTCCAGGTGGAACCCGTAGTCTCGTTCATGCCTGTGTAGACCGTCAGGTAGTCTAGGGTCATGGCAAATCACTTGGTTACGGTGCTTCACAGCTCTTTGAAGGTGGAATGCATTAAAATACAGCGAGATGCAAGTCGTTTATAGGAATAAAAAAGAAATGAACTGTTAAAACGCGCTAGTTGGACTGTGGCAATAATTCAACTGTGTAGAAATATATTGGTTGGTATCTTAGAAATTGGAAAATAAATTTGTACATTTTACATAGTTGTATTGTGCTTAATCCTAGTTGTACTAGTTTCTAATATAAAGTCTAAAGTCATTTGAACGTTATCGACCGAGATTCATATTGAATTATTTAATCATGCAAGAATAAGAACTTTCGCTTTTGTATATCAACATGCATTTTATTGCGATTGCAGTGAGACAATCCAGCAGAAAAATATTTTAATGTAGTCTTGGCAATAACTCGTAGTTTGAAACGAAAGATCAAAGCCTGGTAAGTATAATTTTACACTTCAAGTACAAAACTGAAAAAAGTCAAAATCTATATACTAAACGTACGGAACACGTACAAAGAAATGAATTTAGGCACACCTGAAAGACGGTCTAACACCTACTTGGTTTCTGCAAATCTAATGTTCGTAGCTACTAGATAATTTAATTTTATTACCGTTAAGAATCTTGCTTTCAGAGTAAAGTTTCTCATAGACAATCGCTTCTAATTCGTTGATGGGTTTAAATGCACCAGTGAACATGTTAAACGGAAGTGGAGCATAAATAAAGTGTTAGTCCTATTTTACCTCATCTCGTATGGGAAAGAACGTCATTTTAGGGTTTGGCGAATCATCAGAACATAGTCCGGGAAAAGTAGTATTGCGAGAGCAAAGCAGTTCGAATCAAGATTAAAGCAGTAATGAGAATGTGCTGCCAACTTGATAGATCGCTCGCAGAATGGATTCATTCCATGCAGCCGTTTTTAAAAAATCTAATTCAGCTAGAGGAGTCAAACGACTTACCAGTACCTTGAGCAACACCGTACAGATTTGTCCTTAGAATAGTATTCTCAACTCCCTCAACTTTCTACCGACATCTACACACCATCTTCCATATCAAAAGTAGTAGTTATTTTGGCAAAGAGAAATATCAACAGCCACGCACATCACGGCTAACCCAAATTAATTTCAGCAGTAGGAGTGGAATCTACAATTGCAACAGTGGACTCTGAGACACAGCGCTTGAACTCCGAATAGAACAAAGTATCGGGAATGAGATGAAGCTGTATCTGCAGTTTTACGACAGTATCGATATTGACTGTGTGATAGTCAGTTGAATTATTGACGGATCTTTAATTTGAAGAATTACGAGTAGCGTTTAAAGCGTTAGGCAAAACTAGCGCCTCCAGTACTGAGCATAAATACGTGTATGTGTAGCTGAGAGTGAACAGAAAGTTCACACTCGAGCACTCACGTCAACTTAGATAAGTTCTTGCATACTGATCTTATTTTGAAAATAATTAGTTTTCAATGATTTAAAAAAATTGTTGCATATCAAAATTTTAATTCTATACCGTCAAATACGAATTTTACAACGCAACTGATCTGACAGGCACACTTACTTTAATTTTGCTAAGTACTTGCAAACTTGTGCCCGATGGAAGGTTAACAAACTTGCCGCCTGAAAACGGTCGAACTAGTTTCTCCCCCGTCGACTAGTGATTAAAAAACGCTTGTCGAACTGGACACAAAATTCGTAAGTTACGCGCGTAACATACATATCGAGAGGTCGGCAGATAAAAGCAAACCTGTCACAAAATTTATCCTCAGCTGACAAAAAATACCGCTATGAACATAAAGTTACACAATAAGAAGAACTCAGGAAGGTTACTTAACGTGTAGTAAGACGCCTTGTCTGATGAGATGCTGGCAATTCTCCATGGGTAAGAAATGTGTCGAGTCCTTGCTAAGCAGCACCACTTCTCCTTCGTCCAACTCAAACTCGCCGTAGTCCTGCAGGCAGCGTACCTGCAACCATGTATATACTTGACTGAACGAATTAACGTGAATATAACAAACTTATTGCGGAAATATTAATCGAACAAGTGCAAACGGTAGAAAAACGCTTCATTAAAATATTCTGTCATTGAAAGAACAGTTGCAGACGACGTTCAAGCTGAAACGACACAAAAACAAGCAAAGAAAAAATTGGTACGACTTTCTTGAACACGAAATTTGAGGCTAGAATCTACTAATTTTTGGTGCTCGACTTTTCCAACTAACGTTCGCACAAGATAATAAATAACTCCACCTCTACAGACCACTTCAAAATATTTTTAAGACCTTCAGGACCTTTTAACAGAAAAATGTATCGAAAAAAGCTTGCAAATCGTCCACTACGGACTTTAAATTTTCGTTCCGCGTTCGACCCTAAGATTTTCAAGTCGTGCCCTTTTTCATTTATTTGAATTCCATTCAGCTTTGAAAAGGAAGTGCATCACCCACCTCCATGAGAGAAATTCATGAAAATAAAATCTACAAAACTGCCACAATCGTCTCTTACAACCTTATGTTCAAACTGTGTGAGGGTAGCTTGAGACATGATCGCTTGAACAAAGACAGGCAAAATGCTACTGTGCGTAAATAAAAGTATCCAATTACGAAGATGTCTTAGAGCAAGAATCATGGTACTTTTCCGCTCGCATCAGGTATACCTAACAAGTATTAAGGTGAAAGGAGTCACGTATCACACCTGTGCCTGATTTCTAAGTATGTCCAAATACGTATACATTGAAGCTGACCTTTTTAGAATTTCTAATAGATTGAATTACCACCGTCTTATAGCAGATCTCTCATTTATCACACGTACAGGTGAAACAGCTATGTAGTACTACCAGTATATTGTAAATACGCCCATCTAACATATCAAGGTTGTCCGGAAAGTTCATGCCGATTTTTAAAAGAAAGAAAAAGTTCAATATATATAAGCCAATACATTTTTAATCAACCAAATATGAACCATTTTGTTGCACAAAGCGTTTCCACCTTTTTGACTAGAAAATACTCTCATCGTAGAATTGAGGTGATTTCATGCCAAAGAATTCATCAGGGTATCTTTTTAGGTCATCCAAGAAATTGACTTTTACCATTAAGACTATTCTGCTAAGACCGAAATAAATGATAATCCGAAGGAGCAATATCTGGTGAATATGAAAGGTGGGATTACACATCCCAGCCAAGCTGCAGCAATTTTTGACAGGTTTCAAAAGAAACTTGTAGTCTGGCATTAGCCTGATGGATCACTGTAAACTCGTATATTTCTTTGGTTGCTTGTGATGGATTTTTCCTCTATGGAAATAGAAAAGCATCAGGTGTGCTCTAAATGGAGGTGTAGTCAAATTTTACTTTTCAAACTCAATCATGATCTTAAGTCGAAAGATGAACTACTAAAAATCAGCACGAACTTTCCGGACAACCCAATAGAATCGATTTTTCGGATACATTAACCCTTTAGCGACCAATTTGTTTTTCTAGTTTCTACGTCTAAGCTCACAAAGACCGTCTGTACACATGCAATGAAGCACGCTGAGAGCCAGGCAGCCAAAAGAACGACGTTGTAACATGCCGCCGCGTTCAAACCTAGTAGCAACCTCATGTTGCTCACTGTTTAATTATTAGAACAATTCTCCCAAAGACCGTAAAAGGCGACCGAATTGTCCTTTTAGTCGCTAAAGGGTTAAGCATTTCAGAGGTTTACAAACTACGCTCTCTAGTGGAGAACAGTTCGTGCAGTCAGGTAAACATTCCAGCATTAACGTACCCAAAACCAATCGCAAAAATTAATTCTTCATATTTGTTTCTTATACTCTTTAAAATATAACGTATAACGTACGAGTTTACACTTTCAATATGTTCAACTGTTTCTGACAAACATCGAAAGTTGTATACCCGAACTGGTTCCGACTCCAGGGAGTACGAAATTAGCTACAGAAGTAAACTACAAAACTACGGAAACAGGGCCGAGTGCACGAAGATCTCAAGAGCCTCACCTCGATGAAGAGGCTCTTAGGCGGTTTGAGGTCGAGTGTGAGGTCGAGTCCGACTCCATCGCCCAGCGATCGCATGTAGCGGGCCACCGACGCGCTGTACTTTGTGAACCACTCCACCTGTAACCACTTTCAATTAATTTACATGCATTGGAAATATATAACTTATGAGAAAAGTTAGTTGTGTGCAGGTTCATTATTTTCTACCCAGTGGATCCAAGATGATGGACAGCAGTGTCCAATTTATTACAGGAATGAGACCTAAGAGGAAATGCTGCACTGCACTCGCAGCCATAACAATATTACCCAGCTTTTTAAATGATAGCAAGACATCTATCTAACGTAAAAAGGAAATATGACAATCAAAGTACAACGTGTAGTGACAGCATTACTGCAGTAACCTGATTTTGACCAAGCATGTAACATACGAAGTCAACCCGTTACCGCAATTACCTGTAAACAGCAGTGGTAGTCGTTAAGTTCAAAGCTAACCAATATGCGTACGTCATTTCCCCGTAAACTAGGTTCATTACTATAACAAGCTTCAGAAATTCCATACATTTTTATGCATGTCCACAGCAGTACGTGCAGGTCAATTGATCAGTGAGCATTAACACGTTTGTTGCGATTGCCTAGCCGGTGCAAATCTTTACTTTGCACACATAATCACTAAAAGACTTGGAAAAAATTACAGAACCTAACCTAAGTGACCCACCGGTGGGTCGCATCGCAACAAACGTGTTAAGATAATGCAACTACATATTAGCAGGAACATGTTTCGATAAATTGCACCATATAAAGATAGCGAAATTTTCTAGGTAAATAAGTTTCAGCAATGCAGACCAAAAACCTTTACCTAGGTAAAAGCGGCGTCCCCTCTCCTGTAACTCTCAAATTACAAAGCGAGAATAACACGACAAAAATGCATTACATGCTCCACTATAAAACACATTTCATCTGAAAAACACGTCGCTATGTATAGAAGAGAAATTCATTACTACTGCGAGACTGTAAACCTGAAGAAAACAATAAAATTGTACGATGAGGTGAACCACTGCTCAAATACTGCTAATAATTCGCTTCTGAATCGCAAACTAGTACCTTCCGACTCGCAAACTAGCGCTTTTGGCTCACTGAATACGACTTTTGGCTAACAGACTACCACTTCTGGCTCACAAACAAGCGCTTTCTGGCTCACAAATTAATGATCAACAGTAATGATTAGTACAACCAAAGCGTCCTTCTAAAAACCACACGGCTACAGTAGAAAAAATTGAAGGGAAGAACGAAAAGCAATCAGCACAAGAACATGAGCTGAGGCAGCAGAGAGCAGCTCACCTCGGGTTCACAAAGGTTGCTTCGTATGTGGGGAGGCAGGATGCTACCAAGCTGCCATCTCATCGTCCGGATTCTCTCCAAGCGGTTGTATCTGCTCAGAAGGAATGATGTCAGTAATCACTCCTGCTGGCTGATTGAGTCTTGATACCCAACAAAAACCATGAAGCTTCCATGTGCGACCTTAAAATTACAGGATATGTGCAGTGTGCACACCATCACATGCCCCCCAGATCGTCGTAGAAGTAGTTATGTATATAGCCTTAAGGTTGAAGAGGTAGCCAAACACTCCTAAAATCGTGGAGGTAGTTAGATACTCCTAGGGTCGTGGAGGTAGTCAAATACTCCCAAGATCATGGGGTTACCACTCGTGAGAAAGTTTGTTCAGAGGCAAGTTGTGTAGTCTCTTCGCCTTAGGATCTCCTCAACATACCCCACTACAGCAGTGAGCTAACCATTAAAGAATGTCAGTTACAAACCTGTGAGCTTTCTACTCTCAATATGAACTATAGAGCTTTATTACTGAAAAATTCAAAGAAACACTCGTTTCAAATGAAGATAACAGCACGAACAGCATCGTGTCTCCAGCATCCGCACAACTGGTCAGCTTGTAAACGAGGATTTTGAACTGGAGTCCTCCATAACGACGTTTCAACTAACTGCCTTCACTTGAATTCAACTTGAAGACTTTAACGTGAACAATTAATTTACGACTATAATACAAACACGTAGATGAAATTCGAAAACCTGATTCGAGATAATCCACGTTCCTAGTATCAAAACAGAAATAAAATACCTTTGAGTCCAATGACAATTTACACAAAAGTTTTGCATGTAAATGAGAATACATTTCACCTTCACTCAAGTAAACGCACCGTGAAAAGTTAAGTTTGATTTGGACTAATCTTATTTTAGTCTAATAAAAAACCAGTAATTGAGTTATAACTTGTCTCCATCTAGGTTTGGAGTCAGAAGTTTGCAGTAAATGTTTCCGTGGGTCCTGATAATACAAAAGTTTAAAAACTAAATGTCCAGCTTGTTTGAGTGCCAATGAACATTAACACGTTTGTTGCGATTGCCTGATTGGTGTAAAACTTCACTTTGTACGCATAGTCACTAGAAGGATCTGAAAAAATTACAGAACCGAACCTAAGTGACCCACCGGTGGGTCGCATCGCAACAAACGTGTTAATCCTGTGACGACATAGAGGACACGGATGTCTTTTTTGGAAAAAGCGCTAAAACAAAACCCTGAGCGTCAATCAAACCAGCACTGCACTCAACAGTTACAGAACTCTCAGAACATGTTGCGGTTCAGCTTGTTTAGACGCTGCCGGCAGCATGATCAGTCAATGAACAGCGTGCGCTGTGTTGCATTTCTCTCTTCGGGAAAAACTGTTCTCAGGTTCGTTGATTTCCCATAAAGATCTGTTTTGATAATTATCGAAACTTAAACACTGGAAGCAGTCACTGTAACCACAGCTTCGATGTCGATAGTTTACTAGTGAAAACACGCGCAATTTTAATTTATGTTGCGCAAAGTTAAGTTTATGTAATTAAATTACTAGATAATTAAATTGAATAGAGAGGGCATTACGAAACGTAAAAATCTTTGACCCAAAAGGTGTAACCCTCCCATGTACTAGAGCGAAATGTCAAAAAATGATACTGAGAATAATTCCTTCAAAAATTCTGTACAACGAACTTCTCTCGGCCCTGAGCTGTGTAACAAAGCCTTGTCGCACTATTTTGTTACGTTGAACTCCCTTATTCTTTACTTCAGAATTCAATACACGACTGTACTCGTTTTTTCCATAGGTTTCCCACAACAATGAGTCTCTAAAGAAAAATATTCTTCCAACTACCTACCCCAGTCACTCACAGGCACATCAGTAAGCTGCTCTACCTACTCACAGGCAGGCCAGTAACTGCCCCAGCCACTCACAGGCAGGCCAGTAACTGCTCCAGCCACTCACAGGCAGGCCAGTAACTGCCCCAGCCACTCACAGGCAGGCCAGTAACTGCCCCAGCCACTCACAGGCAAACCAGTAACCTGCTGTGGTTACTCACAGGTAGGCTAGAAGACACCGCTTGTTGCGCTCCAGGGCGGCATGTCGCAAGTGTATCCCCGCTACGAAGGATTCATCTCCCTCAAGGTCGTTGCTGCCACCAACACATAGGTGCAATTAAAATATATCGCTTACTATGAAAAGAATGTAACCTGAACTCATTAGAAGGTAGAAAGTTCAGAATACATACTTGAAGAGTATCATGTTGTTTTAGAATAATTTTTATTCATTACTATCGTACCTCATTTTAGAAGACCATGTTTTAACGTTGATCCTTTTCTCTGCATAACTTCTTTCAAATCTTAGTGCATCATTAAATGTGTTTTCTTTAATCGCGCTCTCAAAAATTAGATGCTATATTTACAAAATTAATCGACTATTTTTAAAAAGAAACTATTCTACTCACCAAGAGAAAAGTTTTCAAGGGTAGACAGTTTTGTACGGAGGGAAACTTATTCGTATTCATCCAGACTCATAAAAGGATGTACGCACGAAAAAAAATATTACTTTCACCCGCTAGTAACGAGCGATGTCTTCAGTCAAAACCGAACCAACAATTTCATGAAGCCGAAATACAAAAAGAACAAAATAAATAAATACTTTACCAATGAATTCAATAAAAAAAGAAGAAGGTTGAATACACAAGCATCGATACCGATTACGTTTTGTTGAACCGATTTTATGGTCAATTTTAATTTTTATCGATAAAATTATTCAACGATTAGCCATAAAACTGCAAATGCTGGTGAGCTTTGGCTAGCTGTGGGGGTGAAGATATTTGTCAATCTAATAACAGTACGACTTATCAAACATTCTATGACTCAAGTATTCGTGTAACCTAATCATAAAAATGCGTATGTAAATATACACAGCAAATTGCAACAATATCGAAAATATGCACCTTGTGCACAATCAAAAAATTTATGCGGAGAAAAAATTCCTCTTGAAAATAAGTGCAAAAAAATATCTCATTAAACAAAAGCAGCTTCACAAAGAAATTCTTCCCAATGAATTGACATATTAATGCTGGCTATAAAATACAAGTGTTATGGATAACAATGAAGCAAATATTACATAAAGTGTTGTCGTACTCACATATCCGCGACATTTTGCTCGAAGAGTGAGTTAATCTCCTCTAAAGCCTGCCGTACAGCATCTTCCTGTGAACAACATTTATATTAGCTTAAACAATTTGATAATTTACAATTCTTATTCAAATGCAAATAAAATTCGGTAATCAAATCCCGTAGATTTTTGTCTTCCTCATAATTGATTTTTTTACAATTCCTAGATCAACACAAATGAAATTCGTTAAGCAAAATCGGCACATTTTCATTGTCCATGACTATCCAACATTTTTTTGGAGCTCCTAGAAATGCAAATGAAATTCGCGTTAAGAATTATGCGGATTTTTATATTCTTCAACTGGCTATAAAAAATACATAAGGAATTCCTGGCCCAATGGAAAATTGAATCCGCTTATCAAATGTGGATTCCTATCTTTTCACTCTTTAAAAATTCAATAGACCGTCATCAGGAAATCATTATAGACAATATGAGTTGATTTCACACTTATCAATATGAGATGGGAGAAACAAATCGCACATTGTGTTTCTTACAATTCTTTCAGTAAGATTTGAATACTTACTAGCGATATGATCGGGACTTGATCCATGAATTGTGCAATAAAATACAACACGTTATTCCTGACATAAAACAATTTTTGAAGATGTAATACAGCTTCTACTTCAACGACACATAAATTAAAGAAACTTTTTATTGTTATGCAACTTTTCCTATTTTATGATCGAGAAATACTAAAATAATCAGCGTAAAACTTTCAGTTCACACGTTACCATGACGAACATAATGAAAGTGAAGCCGCCCGTACAAGACAACTCGACGGCATTTATTTAAATACTCACATTAAAAGGCGGCAGCTGACCGTTCTGAGCTCTGTCCAGCTCTTGTATGAGAGAAAAAGCCTTGTCGCCTAGCATAACCAAGTCGTTAATTTGCTGCTTACTACAAGTAAAAAGATAACGTTACACTGAAAACTATCTGAAACAAACCGAAACTGATCACTAAATATTCAAAATAACAACAACAAACCATGCAGAACGGTTTCAGAAGAGATGTAGTTTTCACTTTCCACTAGACTCTAAAATGATAGAAGCATAAAACATGTGAAGCCTGCGATTTAGTTTCAGCAGAAAACTTGATACAAAAGAAATACGATTTTATGAAACTTCACGAGTTTGTGCAGTTCACTTTTGGGTATGGTGGCTCTGTTCGGCCTCACCTGAAAGCTTACCGCGCTTTTTGAATTATAATGACACCAATGCAACTTAGTAAGCCTATTTTTGAGTATATTTACTTCGATCAATATATATGTGTCCAATTTTTATTTCTTCGCCTTCCATCAACTTTGCGCGAGAGTATATTTGAGCCAATTGTTTTATCTTTAAAATTTCTTTCAAGTCGGACTGCACAAGCAGATATGTTAACTGTGGCTACTAACATATATACTGTTATTTGTCATGGTTCTAATTTTTAAAGATTCGGCTCTTCTTTCGGAATTTATACGAGAACATTACTTTCATACAAAACCTACGAATAAACACAGTAAACATACAATTCTAATGAGAAGAGACAATTATGCAGACATAACCTCTGGTTTCCATCTCGTACGAGAAAATTTATATTAACAATTTCCTCAACCGTCACGATGCAAGAATGTTTTGTGGCTGTTTAACTGTACGTACCTTAGAACCACATCTACACTAGTGCACGTGCGTTGCACAACACACGTACTGGTGAAAACCAAACTTACGAACTAAGCAAGCGTGCCCCATCCATCTCTATACACTGAATTCCATTACATAGTTAAAACAATTCTTATGCTCGAGTTAGTAGTTTTTAAGCCCATTTTAGCACATTGTAGACCTCACTATCTTCATGAAATTTTAAAAGGACTAGAACACAAAAATGTATTCGTACTAATTTTGATCTTCAATATTAAGTTCTTAGACCATTCATTTAATTAATGACCGTCTGAAAGACCCTAATCGTAATAAAGATTCGTGTTTCCCACCTCTACTTCCCATTGAGTGGCGTGTGACTATCAGCACTCACTCCTTTTACCCTTGCAAGCCACTCATACTTGACTAGCCACGCCAGCTACAATAACAACTTTTGAAATGAAAGAATTAACAAAATTATTCAACAGAAACCGTCCCATGGATACTTATGATTCAGAATGCAAGAAATTCCATACGGTATCGCAGAACTTCCAGAAGTTACTAAAGGAACGTTTCTTCAGTTTGTTTATACTTCTATGACGAATTCAGAGCACAATCCAGAGTTTCAAGGTAGTATTTTACTTCACTGGGAAGGAATAAATATTCTTGAGAGGTTAGAATACCAGGATACAACGCACTCAAGTGCAAGTGAATGAGCGATTAAATAATGAATCGGCTTCTTTCTCTAATGCTACAAATATCAGGATAGTCGGTATTAACGAATAATGGAGAAGATTCTTATTACATACACTAAAAACCATTTCAACGACAGTATCCGCTCTAAGTCTCATCTGGACCGTCTGGAAGCGTCTCAGTGAGGTGGCAAATAGATGAGAGTAAAGACTTGACACTGGTGCAGGAAGTTAAAGCTAGTAGTCTTCACAATAAGAAGCGAAACCTACAATCGACCACCTAATTCCCCTCGGTACACTAACGAGGACATACACTATCAGTATACCCCTCGTAGTGGAGTCATTTTCAATATGGAGCATAAAGTCTCCTTCAAGATATATTGCACAGGGAGATGCCTTTCAGCGTATCTCGCATAGGAATGGAATAAAACAATCTAAATGTCAAGCAGCTACCTAACCCTAGCGCATATTCAAAAGCGCACATTTTCGGCGAGTGACCAGAGACACGGACAAAAATGACATTTGATGTCAATTGAAAACTTTACAAACATCAGTAAGAAATAAATAGAAAGCAAGTGGCGAGCCAAAGTTGGATATCTGTTAATATCTCCCACATTCAACTATAGAAAACGATGTCTCTTGTTCTACCTTACAACCTGTGCAGTGTGTTTATTAATATACGAGTCATTCTAGAACTCACGATCTAAATCAGCTACTTGATGCGAAAACTTATAATATAAAGGGATAAACTCTACCCGTCCCGCACCCGCAATGAATCTGACCCGCTAAGTTCAAGATGTATGAGGCAGAAAGCTCGAGTCGTTTTGTAGATGTTTACACTACAGATTCTGTTGTTCTTACGAGTGAACAACAATAGCGTTGCGGAAGACGTCCTCTATCACATGAGAACTAGAGGTTACACAAGAACTAGAGGTTACACAAGAACTAGAGGTCACACAGGAACTAGAGGTCACACAGGAACTAGAAGTTACACAAGAACTAGAGGTTACAGAAGAACTAGAGGTCACACAGGAACTAGAGGTTACAGAGGAACTAGAGGTCACACAGGAACTAGAGGTCACACAGGAACTAGAGGTCACACAGGAACTAGAAGCTACACAAGAACTAGGGGTCTCCGGGGGAGCGTTCACACCCCTCACAGGAACGACTGAAAAAGTCACTCCCGCTCCTTGCGGACAACTTTTTAAAATGCATATTTACATTATACATAAAAATATGTACACGAGCTCGTACAGTGCATACCAGTTATAACTTTACAAGTGCACAACTTTCTTCCATCAAGTGATGAAAG
>VCRD01002404.1:0-24202 GCA_006783055.1 Trinorchestia longiramus | reverse complement strand
AACTAGAGGTCACACAGGAACTAGAGGTCACACAGGAACTAGAGGCTACACAAGAACTAGGGGTCTCCGGGGGAGCGTTCACACCCCTCACAGGAACGACTGAAAAAGTCACTCCCGCTCCTTGCGGACAACTTTTTAAAATGCATATTTACATTATACATAAAAAATATGTACACGAGCTCGTACAGTGCATACCAGTTATAACTTTACAAGTGCACAACTTTCTTCCATCAAGTGATGAAAGAAGCTTGTGTTTTTCTATCACAAAAAATACTGGACGAACTTCAGTGCATATGATGCATCATACTCGTAGGCAGCGTCCTTCTGAATATCATGACCACACCTGATCAATCGTTATTCTGAAATAATAGAAATTTGATTTACAGAAATGACAGCCTTACTCGTATTTCGAGCCATTTAAAACAATCATCACAGACTTCTAAGCGGAAGCAGTTTTCCCCTCACTAAGGAAAAACCAAGTTTCCATGGGAAAACATCTTTGTACGGAGGGAAACCTGTCTTTCAATACCCTCTGCAAGTTTTGCAACAGAAACCAAACATTTGAATGACCATGAAAAAAAATAAATCGATGTTATGACCCAGTCTGGTTATGCGGTACGCAGTTGAGCACTCAGTACATCAACGCTGATGCATCACCAGCTACCAAATTTCTGCAACCAAGAATTAAAGCAGATAGATTCTTATAGACACATTCAATTCGACCTACTCCCTTTGTGCTGCTGATCGGAAATACAAAAAATATCGAGTAGGCAGTGGGGAACAGAGTTCATGTGTAGTTTTATCATTACACACCTTCCTTTCTAGCCCGTTCTGCCACCGTTCCAAGCAAAATTGGATGCCAAGTAGTTATTGTTCTTACCTGCATAGCAAGCTCCTTATTACCAGATGAATTAAGTTGTTCTAGATTTTCAAAAATACCTTGGAAGAAGAACATCATACTTTCCAGATGAATTAAAACACATACAGTAAATTCCCTAATATATGTAAACGAAGTTTCGAGTCAGATGACATTCTGTATACTGCACAACAGTTGCAATGATGAGCTAAGGGTCAAATAAACGAGCTCCTGGCTCACGTTTATTGGCGAGGAGGCAAACACTGAAGACAGAAAAAACTTACTTAAAATGACGCGGCAAAATCAGGTGAAAGACAAAACCAAGATGCTTTGTAACCATGAGGCTGGCCAACAGCGTTCGTAAGCAGGAGAACAGGACAATGTTATGAACTTCAAGTTAGAAGACGAACCAAGAATAGATTGCTGTGAAAATGTGGACTTTCATCTAAAACTCGCACTTTCAGTGGGCAACTGGTTCTCGTAATCAGTGTAACTTCAGTGGAGCACTTCAAATGAGCCTGAAAAATATCAAAATAGGTGTAAAATGATATAAATATAAAGTGAATTAAGTTACATTCGTACGAGTTTTCAAATCCATCCCAAAAACTGTCAAATCTGTTTCTTCATTTTCCTGGAACCACCTAAGACTTTGACAACCGCATAAAAAAATAATGGAAAATAGGCATCGGATTGATGAGCGCATTCTCATATATGTATATGTGAAGACATCTCTTCAAAACGCAGCAAATAGATTATGTAATTTGCACGCTTTAAAACGGCTGATATCCAGGAAGATATTACGGTACTTAAGAAAAAATGAACAGAAATGCAATTCGTGCATAAGTTCACGTTGTATTTTGGTACGTCCAATTGTTGACTCGGCCCGCAAAACTACAAATGAGAATGAGAAACAGTCTCTCTCAGAAGTCAGGATACAGTTGTTCAAAAAAGAAATCAATTAAAAGACATTTCTATTACCTATTTCTAATGAAGTGCTAAGAGATTAGAAAATGAACACTGAAAAAATTAACAAATCTGTAAATGACCCCAAAATGAACATAACAGCACTGCAAATTCTAGAGAAAAACATGACAATTATCAAAGGACATGTCACGACGTCAACCAATAAACAGTGGTCACGAAACAAATAAATTCGCCAGTTACACGTCGATACATTTAGTTGAGGATTTTTTAATTCTACTAAAAACAAAGAAAATTAGATGCCAAAAACTCCCATTGTCACTACTCCGAAAAGACTCGAGTTTCCAGACGATATACTATGGCCGGTGTCGGTACGTTTCTTCATCTTTAAACACTGATCCTAGCAAAAATGACCAATGCTGACACTAGTATAGTAAGCACAAAAAATAGTCCACATTAGCCAACATCGCTACCTAAATATTTGGTGACACTAATACCATGATACATTATTCATCATTGACGCAATAAGTACTGCGGAAAAGAGTACCGCCATAACAATAATAATAATGTATTCTGTTTAAAAAACTAACCAGTTAAACAATAAAAGACAAGTTATTTTTGCGGTATCATTGAGAGATAATGTCAATTATTTACCTTTTGTTAGCTCAAATAAAGGTCGTCAATACAGCACAGTGATGTAAATAACAGCTGTGTAATCCTAGTCTCGGTCCAGTCCAGCAGAAAATTACGAGTCATAAATTAGAAGCAATGAAGCGTACGGAGCAATACCAGGAAATAACCTGAAATTTTATATTTTTACCTGAGAACTTTCGATCATCAGGACTTTCAGTTCTGATGCATCACCAGTCATCAAAAGTATTTAACGAAGAGTTTAGACACACATTTGTATCATAGGCTGTCTTCAAACATAGTTATTCCTTGCTATGTGTTGAAAAAGTCCACTTCAAGCTTTAGCGCTATCTGATCATCAGACTAACCTTGCACAAACAGACACCCTGTAACTTCAAGGTTTGCATGTCGTAGTCACGCTGCCATTGTACTCCCAAGCCTTTATATTTCCTACGTAATACAGGATTCTTGTAACCCCTCTAGGTGTTTCCTAAATACGTGATGCACCTCTTATTAGATGTTCTCAAGAAACGTGACGTGCCTCTTATTAGATGTTCCCAAAATAACACGACTTACACCTCATTAGGTGTTCTCAAGAAACGTGACGTGCCTTTTATTAGATGTTCCCAAAATAACACGACTTACACCTCATAAGGTGTTCTCAAGAAACGCGACATACAATGACGGACACCTGAAGTAAGCAAGAACAATAACTACACTGGAGAGTTGGTAACGGCCTATCTGTCACCACCTCGCAGAGCCAGCACCAGATGCAGCACAGACCCGCCCTGCACCTTGTAGTCTGCTGCAGTCTTCTCGTCATTCCTGCGGATCTCAACGAAATGTAGTGAAAGTTCTTGCAACACGCCCAAATCGCAGCAAAATAAAGAGAAAGCCCGATTCTTTTTCATACTAAAGTACAGTACATATTTTCATATTTTTGTGACAAGAATTTATTTGTGAAAAGGCACCATACAAAGATAAACTAAGTATATATATACAAAATCCCTCTGAGTTAAACATTCCTCAACTGAAATCCTGTTAATGTGACCACTACACCGACCGCCGTTCGAGACAGCCAAACGTAAGAATACTTTTCATTAAAAAAAATCGACTTGGCGTTTCAAATTAATCAAAATTTTTGTTACCACTTGAACATTAATGGTTTGAGTTATCATTAATGATAGCCATACAACTTTTAAATAGATTATTTAATTCATTAGGAATTATTTAACAGAAATGCAAACTACATTGGAAGAGCAATACACTGATGGACAATCACATTCAGTGAATCCTATGAAGGGACTATTCTTGTTCATGGCCAAAATTTTAAACATCTTTTCTGTTTTATGTTACTTTTATTTCTCCCACAATGGGTGAGTGGCGAGCATCCCCACTTGGGATGCAGGAATACCCGGGTTCAATTCCCGTAGCAGCCTTGGTCTGTTTCTGCCTGATCATTGATGGACGAGAAACAAGTCAGACATGCTGCGACAATGGACGCCCGGAGTAAGACTAGACTTTCATCAAGGTCATAGAAGTGCCCCTACGAGCCTCTACTTAAAGTTGCAGCCCACAGAACGAGAATAGTCGCTTGGAGCGTTATCATTACTCTAAAAATGTTAGCATTGAAAATTAAATGTATCTGTACTGTATACTTGATCGGAAATAAAATTTCTTTCTGCCTTTGTAAGCGGTTGTGATATCAATTAGCAGAATATACATATACAAGTGAATTGCATCCTCTCATCCTTTCAATAATGAATCAATACAAATATTTCATAAAAATTCACAAGCTTTGCAATAACTTTACACACTGATCAAACATATTCTGAAAAATAGGAAATCATTCAAATTGCTTCTATCATATAATTCAAGAAATAAATACTATGAAAACATTTCCAGTTGAAATAAATGATATTTTTGTTTGATTCAAATGAAATCAAAATTTCACTAAAAACAGCCAGTAACTACCATCGATATAGCTTTGTAATTTTAATATTTTCCCTGAACAAAATTGTGTGGAATTATTGTGTTTTCAATTTTCAGCAAAGCGAATATTGCATCACAGAGCAAATCCTGCAAAATGCTTCGACAGAAGTTCCATATTAATTAAGGGGATATTGCATCACAGAGCAACGTCTGTAAAATGCTTCAACAGAAGTTCCCTCTTAATTAGAGGGATATTGCATCACAGAGTAGTTTCTGGGAGGATGATTGAACAATTTAACAATTGGTGTGCAAAAAATTAGCATGGGATATTGTGTAATTGAAATGAAAGTCTGTTCTTACATTTGTTTTCCTGAAAAGATGAGTCGCTGCTGTGGTGGAGGAATTCCTTCCTTCTCTTCCACCCTCTCCTTGATGCGCTCTACCTTGTCTGTAGGCTCAATGTCAATCTCAATCTGCACAACAGTAGAAGAAATATTAACATTAACACAATCATTGAGGCAAGTCCAGTAACACTGGTACATCTTACATCAATGGAATAGAATGAGGCAATAGGAACGCACCTTTTGGCCCATTCTTGGGTCAGTACCCAAGTCCCATGCCGTAATTTTAGCCGCCGATGGTCATACACAAACCGACCACGGCAGCAGCGGGCCTCGAACCCGGGTCTTTCCGCATCGCAAGCGGGTTAGCTCACCAGTCGACCAAACTGGTGGTTAATCATACATCTTGCCTTACTTAGATCAGACCTCCATTTAGCAAATGTATCCTGCAGGGCCCATCAGCTCTTAGTGCTTTATATGTGTGATGCCATGAAGGATTTCTTATCCACATGTACATTTCAAAAAAATTGTAAAGGTACAATTGGAGCTGTATCAAAGAATTATTTTAACTCAAACTTGAGCTCATGCTAACAATTAATAAAATTATTCTAAGCATTGCAATCTACTGGCATTTTGAACACTCCTGTTTTAGAAAACATTTTTAAATTCTAGCCATAAGTCACAGTTACTTTATTATAGCAATATTGAATAATATACTAAGAAGATGAGTTAATTAACCAGGCCCATTTCACTAGACCTATTTATATGGACACAAGGAAGAAAAGATTCATGATCTTAATTTCAATGAAGCCCATTAGAAATCAATCACTTCAGTCCTTTATTCTAAATGCTTTTTTACAAGATAGGTGAAATTTCATAAAGTAATGCATAAAAATTAGAGGCAAGTTGGGCAATATTTTCCCTAGACAAACAATACCTTGGTTCCAACAGGGTTAATTAAAGGACCATTACCATACACTCATAATTCTACACAGGCTCACCTCCTTCCCAGTCAGGGTCTGCAAGAAAAAAAGAAGTAATTAGAAACTGAATATTGGACAATAAATACATACACAGGTAATAACTGAATACTGAGGTACAAATACATATGTAGTTAGTAATTGAATATTGGATAATAAATATATATGCAATTAGTAACTGAATGTCATACATTAAATGAGATGGCACAAAAATAGCTCAACTTTGATAACATTTTTAAGAAGAAAAACGAAATCCTGAACTTGAAAATAAACACTATTTTTGCCAAAATTTCACAACTTCTGCAATTAAGCAATCTGAACATTATCAGTACAATAAATTTTTTTTAAAGGCATGAGAATAAAATAATTACTTCCAGTTTAATTTTAGCAAATACAATAGAAGTACTCTTGACAACACAATATGTAATACAATAGTCCCAGGCCATACCACAGTTCAATTTTCAAGGTCTTTATGGCAATCATATGCACATGATCAGCAGATTGGCTGATGGGTAAAAGATGACTTCATAATCATAGCATTGTGGTCTGTATCCTGGGCTCTGATTGGCTCACAAGCATCAGAGCTTCAAAACATGATTCAGTGAGTAACCCTGTCTGCTCATACATGTTAGTTTCATAAAGTTACTGTAATATCATTACTGCTATTTAAACTGTGTGATCATTACATGTAGCATATATTAAAATGTACTGTAGCATATATTGTAGCATATATTGAATGTGTTATTAGACCTGATATAGTCAAAGAGATATAATAGGAAATGAAATATCCAATAAATACATTTCTTTCATTTTTCTTCCATGCACATGTACAGTAAAATAATAAAATGAATCTGGTAATGCAACTTCACGGATTTTCAGCCATCACGGGTGGTAATATCCCTAAGAAACATGGGATTACTGTAATTTTTTGACTAGTTTTATTAATTCTATAAAATACTGGCCATAAAAAATATCTATTAGCTACAACTTGAGTATCTGCAACCAACAATGAGTACAGGGATCACAATTAAACTAAATACTAACATTTTCATCAATGGTACTTGCTAATTTTATGTATTATTACAATTATTAAATTAACTGGCACTATCACTTGACTACTGTAATTAACTGTCAAAATTACAAAATTGATCTTATGATTACCCCAAAATTTGATAAATAGTTGAGCAAGCCAGTGAACTTATTAGTGCATAAAGATATGCTATTTCTCCATATTCTTTTCCCTCAAACTTTTATAAAGTTTTCAATGTTAACCACCTAAATATTTATTCTGAGTTTCTTGCAATGACCTTTCAGCAGCAGTTTAGTAACTCAACCCTCTGGTGGCAATACAGCAACACTAAAACTAACACTATGGATTAACTTTTATTTTGCATTAACAGAAATACATATTTTTTGCAAGGGTCACAATGGTGGGCCATACTGCAATAAATGAAAAGGAAGTGAAACCCACCAGATGATCACATGACAAGAAGCATGTTTATATATGTACAATTTTCTAGACAGAATAGTGAAAATACAGAAAATTAAAAGCGAGTTTATGATACTATTCAAACCATAAAATAATAAGGAAAATTAAAAACAATACATGAAACTATATAACATTAAATATTATGACTAAAAACATTAAATATCACCTTCACAAATACATGTTTTATTAAATTTAATGAAACTATTTTTGTAAAATGAGATACTTCAGCAGATAATTTTAGATTTCCATAATAAATTAAAGAATTTTTGAAACAATATAGCATAATAAATATTCAACACCATTGACAAACACAAGGACAAAAGCATTACTCACATTTTCTTACAGTATTTGCATTACAGAAGACCTTGAGACAGTATTACCTACAGTTAACCCTTAGAGGGCAGCTATGTTGCAGCCACTGCTAAACCCAGGCAACACTTCCTCATTCATACCCATGCACAGACTTGAATTTAAATTGTAAGATATTGTAGCTAAAGGGAGCTCACAAAACCCAGGTATGAATGAAAAACATTTGAAGTTGAAGAGAAAAAAAGGCTCACCCAAGCCTATGAGTGCATGTGTAACCATTTTCAACTCACATGAGGTCAAATGAATGCTAAAATTTAAATAAATGACCCCTACAGAAATTCTCCTGCACAAAGTAGACAGTCTAACTTTATTGACAAATCGGCATCAATTTCTCTTTGCATCAATATCAATCTGACAAAAGTTAGGACTGGGCAGTAATTTTTCTTGTTGCTGTACTTGTATAGCAGTTGCAACAGTTCTTAATACTTCATTTTACCATGCTATGAGGGTTCAATATGCAGAAGATACCATGAATGATACTAGCTAAACATTTTCTACATCTGTGTATAATTCAACTTTTTAGTAGCAATACTACATTGCTAAAAACATTGGAATTTGGGTAGGAACCCAAGAATGGACTGATAAAATATATATTTTTCACTAGAGCAGCAGAACAGCAGTTCACATTGCAGCACATGAGCACAGAGTGGGACTCACCAGTGGGTCATATCTTCATATGAAAATAGTGTTTTTGTCTGTATAATAAGCATCTCCATGGATTATGGCTTGCTATAACTACCAACAGTAATTGCACTTCAAACATATGAGATGAAGTTTAAAAATATTTATTTACATTTAATATATTTTCTAAATTGTTTTCATGTATGCACAAGGTTTTTATAAATTTGTATTTCATTGGTAAAGAAAATCTACTACCAATTGACCAGAAAAGACAACACAGTTTTGATGCACACAATATATGGTAAAAGCAAAAGGAGCATAATTACTTGAATCAATCATATTATTTTAATTTTTCAATTCCAGCACGAAAGACAATCCTACCAGGGAATGCCTTAAATAAACTACATAGAGAGAATATTTTTTTATTACAACTGATCAAAAATTGAATTGATTACAATCCAGGAAACCTATTTCACTAACATTTGCAACCAATGTAACAAGAAATTAATTCAATTAAGTATATAGCTAGTCTTAATAATTAATGTAGTTTTAAATCACTGCAGTTACTAACATCCATACTCACACTTGAGGGCCATCTTTGCCAGGGGCCTTTGTTACAGCCTTTAATTCTCTCTAAACACACACATACAACAGGGTGGCATCCCAGAGTTTTTTTGCCAGCGTACCAGGGTTCTCTAAAATGTCAACGTACAACATAAATTTCATCTATCCATTAACATCTACTCTCAGCTCTTCACTAAAGGTCAAATACATCTACATTTTGAATATATTTCAGGTAGAAGAAAAATTAAACAAAAAGCATTTATTACCTTCATCATTAGGCAAAGAACAAAAATGCACGTTAATTATAACACAGTCCTACGTTTCTATCTAACTTACCTTAACTTTAATCAGCATGGCGTCAAAATAATTTTTAGCAAATTTATGCAAAAAAAATTCGCAAATTAACAGCGGCTCGACACAAAGTACTATCCCTCCGATCGCTACTCGATAGTCGGCTCGTGAGCTTAGCTCATAGAGTTCGGGAGTCGGGACTGCGGCGGTAAATCCGGAATATGACTTCCAGAATGTTGCTGTTTCCAAGATGAAAAAATACGCTAAAAATAAAAAAACCCGTTCTTAAAATTTAAATTCAATAACAATAGCTGAGAAATCATCTTATGGGTGTTATAAGATGTGCAGTATTTTTAGTAGTAATAGCAGTATGCTTTGGTATTTCACCTACATATCTTGGAAGTAGCTTATACAATAGAGAATATGTCAACACAAATTCATTTTTTTCCTGATAATAAAATAAGCTTATCCATTTGTGTAAGTTTCAAATCATTTATCTACAGGTACTTGTGCACCATCCATAACAAAAACAGAAAGAGTAATACTTTTAATATCAAAAATTTTGATAACCCCACTAACAATTTTTTTAGTTATTCGTACAAAACCCTTTATCATAAAAAATAAAAATTTGCATCTTTCACAATTTAATGTATCTATCAATCTACTCTGTAAACTATTTCCTGAAATTGGTGAAGAGAATTTTAATAGAACTTCAGATTATCTTCTTACATATTGCCAAAAAATGAGACACACTAAAACTGAACACAGCGAACACGCTCTTCAAAAGTTTCACGTCCTAACACTTAATCTCTATCAGGCAGATAGTCTTTCGGATTTTTATCATACTTATACGGAACCTGCAAATTTCTTAACTCTCCCGTTGTTACCCGAATAATTTATGCAAACATAATCCGATCATATATTTATAAATTAAATCTCAATCGTAACGTGATTTCAACAACTTTTATATTGTTGCTGCGTAAGTCCCTTTAAACATAGTTAATAATTTTATACATACTTCCTACAGTCTCTCTCGAAAAGTCTTATAATGAAAAATGATGTTACCGAGCATTCTGTGCGCCGCCTTTTACAGGGAGAACGTGTCTGTAACCAACTCAATAACATTCAATTTGGAGTAATCCAAGGAACAGTGGGACATAGGTTTCAGACAATTTCATTTTATGCGACCTAAGAATGCTAGTCTTCTAAATAAAATTAATTCATTTCAAATATTCCAATGCACTGGTTGCCGTGACATTTAGTTGTAGCTAAGTTGTATATTACATGTTACATACTTTAATACGTCCCATCCTTTAAAGAAAGCCTAGAGATAAAGAAAGATGAAATAATTATAACCACACTCATGAACTGGGATGATTGAGTCCAACTCGCACTACTCATAAGATATGACAAGATTTTTGTTCAATGTGACTATTGGCCAATGGACTGCACTTACGAATTAACGATGAACAGAAGTATTACGCTACAAGACAGATTTGAGTACAAATAACCGGAACTGCAATAAAATTTGTGTCATTTTTGAACCATTACATTATGCGTAGACTAGATACAAGAGATATAGGCTGGAAAAATTGCAACCCCGCCCCCACGACTCTTCGGTCTGCATCAACAGTTACGAAAATTTAAAATTTTTGGAGTTTTCCATGGCCAGCCGAGGGGCTGTTTCAAACCAAGATGACTTCCGGGTTGGGAAATTACACATTCGAAAACTTCGTTCAGGAATTATAATTACAAGATTCACCTCAACTGACCTGTAGATGAGCATCACAATAAAAGCCCGTGAATATTCAGCCATCAAGATCCAAAAGATCCAAAATTTTAGCGTCTCTTGGATGCTTGGATTTCCGGCGTGGCAGATGGTGCCCATCTGCCACGCCGGAATCTAAAAAATCCAAGCATTTCGAACAATTGAAGAAGACAAGCGAAAGCGACACGGCTTCAGCACATCCCACTTTTACCGAGTAGAGTTCAAATGCGCTCAAATGTACGCTTGCTCTTCTTTAATACATCTAAAGCATAAATTGAATCAGGAAATCAAAAAGTAAACAGGTCTCCTAATTTATTTAATGAATAGAAGCCACCGATAAATGGAGGAATGAGCTGCATGAATCCAGACGTACAATGCAAGAGAGTGAAGGCAGCACTGAAGCCACGTGATGAGGGTGCGTCATGCACAAAGGGCCAGGAATCATAATATAAAGTACCCGAAAAAGTTCACAGGGCGTTTTGAATAGTAATTAAAAAAACGCACGAACATTTTCGAGCACCTGATACATACTAGCTACGAGTGCTGCAAATTAACCTGATGAAATTAAAGCAAAGCTAGCACATAATCGGATGATGCACCCCACTAGTTTTCTCAAGAGTCCAGACTTGCAAACACAGCACCACCGGCGCCAACAGTCAGAGGGCCAGCACCACCAGCACACCGGCCACTTCCAGTAAGCAAATGCCTAAACAACACAGAAAAACGCGAGTGCTCACACGTTAATCCTGGCTACCGTCGCGTATGTGTAATGCAGACATGGTATGAATTGAACAACCCGGATTCAATTGTTTTATACAGAAACACTGGAAATCACTGATCTGGATACAGAGATTGCACCAACAGCGATCATCTCAAAGGAAACTCGCGGAAAAAAAAAGAGAGGTAGGCACAGAAGCACAAGAATTTGTCAGAAAATTGTCAAGTTAATATGATACAGTATAAAGGTCCAAGTTCACCCAACATTACAACCCAAACAAACTCAACAGATGAAATACAAGTGCTGCTGAATTTGATGGAGGTAAACTGAATAGCCCGAGGTACATTAAAACATTTGTGAGAGATCTCATGAAAAACACGTCAATTCAAGTGAAACACAGAAGGCGAAAATTACATTTCGAACCAATAACTTTTCTGTTTTTTCTGAAATCAGTCTTGACGTCTTCTAGCACCGACAAAGCTTTTTAAAAATGGTCCTTGACTGACTGGCTGTAATGAAACTATGGACAATATAATTTGTTCAACGTAGCAATGTGCTGTACCACTTTGTCTTTATGGTAGTTCAATTACTTTTGAATCTGGTGATAAAGGGCAATTGAATTTTGTACTTCACAATGAAAATCTTAAAATACTCGAAGCATAAGGTCAAAACCCCAGCTCGTTTGCACAACCTGCAGAAAGCAGTGGTCTAAATCGAAGATATGCAACTCGTTTCTCAACTTACCTTTCCAATATTAAAACTGAGTGTCACAAACATGGGCCGGTGAGCATACAGGTATGAAACAGTCACACTGGCTCCAAAACACTGAAAATCATCCAGCAATGCGGGTGGAATACGCGATGAACGTCCCAAACTAAAAATGATAGAAAAATTCTAGTGAAGATAGCTACATAAAATGCCATAGATAAGAGAGAGCCTCTCGGTTGGAAGGAAGAGACTACCCAATGCTGTCGCTTGTGGCATTCGCAAGACAGCACTGCTCCCGTTATAGCCTCTTGAGAGCACGTTTCTTGTCTTTGATTTGCTTCTTCTTGTCAGCAACGACCTTGTCAGACGCGTGCTTCTTGGTGGCAGGTCCGTCCTGATGCTCCTCCTCAGCTCCTTCTGACTTCGTCTTGTTACTCTGCGCACGCACACACAAACACATCAGCACTAGTTTTATTCTAGGTCGAAAAAAAGTTATGGAAACATGGAAAAGTCATAGCAGAATTTAATATGCTGAGCATGGTTGGAGTGAATGCAGAGTAGAAATTAATATGCTGAGCATGGTTGGAGTGAATGCATAGTAGAAATTAATATGCTGAGCATGGTTGGAGTGAATGCAGAGTAGAAATTAATATGCTGAGCATGGTTGGAGTGAATGCAGAGTAGAAATTAATATATTAATCACACACTGATGCACCCTCACCATGGCATGTATCTCAGTCATCATCTTCGCCCTAGCGTGGTAGTCGTCATAGGCCTCCAGTAGCAGCTTGCCTGCCTCCTCATTCAGAGCTGACTCCGCGTTCGGTTGTATCAACAGGCACCGAATAACCTGCACCAAATGATTAAATCATTACTTCTTTCATGATGGACTATAGCAAAAGCTAAACCTACACCAAATAAATGAAAACCGCGATAAACGGTTTGATTGAAGTCCACCTATTAGAACTGAACATTAACTTAACAGGAGATCCAATTCCTAAGTAATAAGAAATTTGGATTAACGAAGTCTTCATATAATTAAAATTAGGCTTTTTGGATGATAATTTTCCAACATTAAAGCTGTGTTATCCAGAACACTTCACAACAGAAGACATGGGAAGATTTAAACAAATTTCCGAAGTTAATCAGTGTAAGAAATACCTGGTTAAAATATAACACAACATAGAGACATAAGACATTCATTCACAAAAAAAATACGTTAATTCTCTTACTCGTCAATATAAACAACCTGATAATTGACAAAAACAAAATAAATGAATTACACGAGGAAACGCCCAATATTATGAATGTGCTTCTAACATCAGGTTCTACACTGTGCGCTTTGTTCACTTGAGCTTCTAGTGATATGATCTCAGAAAGGACCGGACTGCGCCTGCTTTCTAGCTGTCTCTATACAGGGTGCAGTAACATAACTTCCCTTTTTTGAAAGAAACTTCCTTTGAAAAAAAGGAACTCATGTTGCCGCACCCTGTATTGGTGGGAAAACGTCAATCAAAATAACGATACTAATGCGGCAATACTGAAAATCATGATGAAATGATATAAAAACACTGCAAATAGCGAATTATACAAATAATAGTGAAAATAACGAGGTTTCAGTGTTAATAATAAGTCATGGAAAAGCTTTAAATCCCCTTCGTAGTTTAGAAGATATTTTGATAACCAGACTTCACAGCTTTGAGTATTACAACTCGAATTTTGTGTTGGAACAAGGATTCTGCATCACAACTAGAACTTAGCATTAAACTTGAACAGGAACGCTTTGTTAAACCTTAATTCTGTGTCACAAATTGAACTTTGAGTGCATGTCACATGCCAAGTTCTTACCAATAAAACATGTTTGATGCCCAAACTGGGGCTCCAGTCTTTCTTGAGAGCATTGACACAAATTTCTCCATTTGCAGCAACATTGGGGTGGAATATTCGGGTGAGGAAGAAACCTTTCGGGGGACTGGCAGGAAAGTCCTTTCCAAGCACCAGCTTCACTCGGAAGTGGCCTCCAGCGAACGGAGTTCCCACTGAAAACAATCAGAAACAGTAACACAAGTGCACAACAAAAGGATCATCGATATTTTGTTATTAACACATATTTTATGAAAGTAATGCAGACAAAAATGTTCACCACACTCTAGTTGTACATACTGTTCTAAAAACGGCACGTACAGTGAATTGAAATTCGCACAAACATAAACATATTGATTGTTGTGCATGAATTTGAAGTTATACTCTAAGTGTATGCTCATACTGATCAACCTGGTATTATGCGGGCATCAAAATGCAAAATGGACATCTATTTGTTAAATCTGGGTAATTTTCTTTTAGTTTTCTCATCAATTAGTTTTGTCTCTCAGTAAAAACCAGATTTATTCACAACATTTTCTACACTTCACTCCTGATATTCAAGTTTTTAAAGACACTTTTATAATACTAACATGTTTGAGCATTTATTTTTTATGTGTAATTGTTGGCTGGTTACAAAATTACAGACACATCCCACAACACCACCCTCAGTTCTTGGAGACTCATGAAGACCATTACACATCATTACACAGCAAAAACCTACTAATTTAATACTCTTATATTCATTCATTCATGTGTTGTGCTTTGAGTACTAGATAGAAAAAATAGATGAATATTTACAAAAGGGTTTTAATGTGAATAAGTATCAAAATAAACATATATATAATTGATATTCTAATTGATTATATTGGAATTTATATCATGGCTCTTGATTTTGCCTATTGTTACAAAATAAGCTACTTAAAGTTTGGTTCCAATGTACTTGAAAGTAACAAGGACAGGAGCACTTGAGACGCTACTAACAATGGCCAAAAGAAAATTAAAGAGCTGTATAACTAGACAAATAGCAAGTATGAAAGGAATATATTGTCCATATTATACATTTGATAAAATCCAATACTGAGAAGACTAAGTGGATTATACTATGTAGTATTAACTATTTGGGTAACAAAAAGCAAATGAAAGTAGAATAATAAGTCATTTAAATCTAATAAACATGGATGTTGAAGTTAAATTGACCAGCAAAAGAAATAAGAAACTCTAAGATGACTACACCTTTACACCTCTTGGCATTACAGAAACTCAGTACTTTAGAATGAAGAAACCTATTTTTCATGCTAGCATTACAATAAAACATACCTTGGCCAAGAATAGTGGCCTGAATATCAGTGACATCTTCTTGGTTGAGGTGTAACTGGATGTCCTCCAGAGGAGACTTGGTCAGGTCTGCCAACTCCTTCATCACAGACCTCAGAGTCTGTGGTGACAGGTTCTCCACATTGCTGCTTGACTGATGGTAACAAGGAAATCATGATTAAGCAAAGATAATTTTAGTAAAACCAATGTTCCCTGGGGAACCTGTTTGGTAACATACAAAGTAACTGGGAAATCTAGTACATTTAAATGAAACTCAACATATTGTATGGTGTATGATCTGGTTATTTAATTAAGATAAAATCTTCCATAATGAATTTTGCTCAAAAATTGTGAATTCAACTCAAAAAAGTATGGACCTTTATAAGATCTACAATTATATATGTCATTTAGGGAATACTTGAAACTTGATGTGACACACAAATTAATGTTTTTTAACCTCCAAAAAATGATAAAGAAGTATGATACCTGCAAAAATGCTTTCTTTTCAAATTAGTGAGCAAGATTTTTTCTTAAGTGACATGAATAAATTGTGTTCAAGTGTTGAAGGAAAACCTTGAGAACATTTATTTGGAATGTTCAATATAAAATATTTACAGTGAAATATTACTCAAATATGTAATGCTCAGATTGCTTACAGTATTTTTGTTATCAATGGCTATATTTTAAATTTCAAATCACTTTCTCCAAATGCAGCCTAACAAGAATATTATGACAATTATTATAGTCATCAAAATAAAATTAAAATGCACAATTTGTCATACTTACACATTACTTTAACTTGAAATCACAAGCACACTTTACAACTTAATTTGACATGAATCTTAAGCTGGTCACTCATTGTGTACTAACTTCACATGCTATCTGACTTACAACCTGCTCAACATAAGACCCACTTGTACTTACAACCCTGAGTATTTGACTTACAACCTGCTCAACATAAGACCCACTTGTACTTACAACCCTGAGTATTTAACTTACAACCTGCTCAACATAAGACCCACTTGTACTTACACTAGTATTTGACTTACAACCTGCTCAACATACAACCCTGAGTACAGTCTACTAAGCAGAAATAAATGATTGTACATATTACAGTACAATATAGACAGTTTGTGCAGCAAGGATTTGATGTTATGCCCTAAGGTGCTGTCAGTGACCTCATAAGATTTAATTTAAGACTGGGTGGTTGTAACTAAAACAGTCATAAGTCAGAAAGTAGGTGTTAATGGCCCTTTACTTACCGATGCTGATGCCATGTCAGCAGCTCACCAGGTTTCACACACTATACTTTATTTCACAAAAAATTATTGCTAAAAGAATATGAAAATTACACAAGACAATGTTGGTTGACTATGTCAAACAATATATTTGTCTACATGCAGATATCCTTCATTGGATGACAAATTTTCTATGTTAGAACCTGAAAATGGAATATACTCATTGTTCAGTAGTCAGAAATCAGATTCAAACAGTTAAAACAAGCAACTTCCAAATACAGAAAATAAAAAGGAAAGATATGATAATGGTTTGCAGGTCTTCCATTCATCAAAAAAATAGCAATGGATGGAACATCCCAGCACTAAGTAAATGCAAGCAGCCTATATACCTTCATACCTGCAAATAAATTCTAATGGGAAAATTTATATAAATTCATAAATTTAAATTAATGGAAATGTAATCCTAATAAACAGATATTAGAAAAGTAATTATTAGGTTTATGCTTCATGCACAAAAATAATGAAGCACTGGATGGCAGCATTGAAATGGAGCTCATGTTAATTTCAAGATCCAGTAAAATGAGAATAGTGGCAATGCCTATTGAATATGAATAATCTCAAGGTCTATTATAATAGAAATAATTTTAATTCCTATTACAACAGGGATAATTTCAGAGAGTTATTTTAATATTTATATAGTTTTTTCCATTGCCTATTCAATAATACTTTAGTATGCAGTTAGAAAGAGAATGGGAAGAATTTAAATATGGCTCTTGAAGACAAGCCCCACATCCACAGGAAATTTATAATACTAATTAAGAGAAAACATCTGCTGTACTATGTTATAAAATTATTTACAATTACCAGATATGCAGTTCAGATTTTTCTAGTTGGAAGGAAAATTACTTTATCAGCTGTAGCTGTTTAGTTTACCAGCATCCACATAAAAGAAGCCATTTTGAGCAACTAAGATACAAGCTCATTGCTGTAACTACCACAACCTGCACTCATTTAGGAAATCTTTAATATGCTAATGTTTTTAGTCAGAGAAGGTTTGCATATCTATTGAAACTAGGCTTCAAAATAATGAAAGATGAATTACTGGAATGGCTTAGTTCAGGTTTCCTAGTCTAGCTGGTCAGGCTTAACCATAAATACTCATCAAAATTCAAAATAGAAATTATTTTGTCAGGAGATTTGAAAATCATCACATCTCCTTGAGCTTAATTTTAATAGTTAAAATTGGATCTCAAGATGCAACAATCTTTCCTAAATTCTACTGTATAAACAAGAAGCCTCCTAATAAATAGAGAATTATTAAATGCTAAAATTTATCATAAACTTCAGGAATAAATAAATTCTTAACAGCTAATAATATAGAGAATAAACTACATGTTATGTATCATCAAACTTAGTCAATAAGTGTATTCTACATTATTATTGTATTTCCAGTTGAACATTGTTTACTAGCAATGTTTCCAAGGTGAACAAACAAACAAACATGGAACAGATGCAGCCATGCCTTGCAAAGTGAGAATTTAAAGAAAATACATCAACCACATTCTAAACTCTACAAAAAAGATAATTACATCTTTTCCCTCTATTAGAATAAGGGCATTGGCACGTATGACTTGAAAGATTTAGGAAAAATTACTTTTTTTAACATTTCATTACAGATTTGTTATCATAGCTCATGAAAATTTTCCTACCCACAAAAAAAAAATAGTAAAAATATGCAGCAGCCGATTGTGTTCTAAATGAATGATGAATGCATATATTAACTTCTGTAGCTTCACTCGATAAAACTTGCACATACGTCTTTGAATGTCATGAGCATCGCATTGAAGAAACAAATACGTCAACACATTCGTTCTAGAATGAAACTATTCAATATTTGTTTCATGGGATGTAAAGAACAGCCATGAAATCTGAATTTAAACCTGAACATAAAATTTCCCTAGTCATCACCAGAAAGAGAGGGACAGCACGCTGTCAATTCAAGTCAAAGGCTCAACGGATTTCCTTCAAATGATACAACGGATATTTATGAGATCGGAGCTAAAAATTTTAAAGTTTGTTGCACCGAATTTTTGAAACAAAGGATTTAAAACTGAAAAAAATTTGATGCAAATTAGAATCAATGATGCACATTCAAGGTTGGAATAATATATTTTTATTATAAATGCACTTAATACTCGTGTATAAAACGGTTTGATACAATATATAAGCATTTATGCAACAAGATTGTAGCAGGAATGGTATTGTTATATATACCATTGATATCATATAGTATATTTTATAATTTTAATTCCAATCTCCTTCGTATAACAGCAAATACCTTTTCAATATAAATTAGCAATAATGTCGTTTCCGTCACTAAAAATTAGCGTAATTATCATTATAGAAATTTATAATTATTTTCTTATAGTTCATAGTTAATTCTATTCATAACTTGGTGATGCATTTTATCTGAAACTAATAACTAGTTCCAGTTACTAAAAATAACTTAAAACACACTTTGTGGCAACATCAATAATGGTTCTAGCCTCGTCTATAGCGACGCCGATCAGTATCAGTATTGTTCATCCGTACGTCGAGCTAGACGACTTTCGCGAATGAGTTGAAGCAAGAATGGTATCACTCTATAAACCATTCATCTCTATATCTTTAAATTTGTAGAGCCGCTAAAATTGTAGGTTTAGCAGTTTGTGTAATTCCGGTGATTTTTTTTCGGTAATTCGACCGATCTCTCGTCGTATATTATTCCACAATGCGGTAAATAATTTACCTAGTGTCTGCAGTATTCGTATTGTTGAGATTTGAGTTTATCACTCAGCCTGTAATGCAAAATGAATTATTAGGGTTTCCCTTTGTATAGCCTTAAGCAACAGTTGTAACCAAGATTTCCTTTTACAAAACAATGAGTTAATTGACAGCTAATTTGTACACCGAAATCTCATTTCAGGTAGTCACGTTTCATTCGAATGATTTTGTTTGTGTTTGAAAAAGTAGTGGTGTAGTATACCTCGAATAATAACTATTGCGTCAGGCAGTAAATATCGCTGGCAAGTTCCGTCTCACTCGAGTCTCTACGTTCGAGTATTTTATGATGGGCACACTAAAAAGATCGACCAGCCATTTTGATACGGTGATTAAATCCCACAGCCTCGGGGAGAAGCTGTCTATAGACATCTCGTATTGTATTTCTTTAACTGCCAGCTAATTAAGCGCGATGCCTCTGTAAAGTTGTTGGTGGTTGGAGTATTTTAAAGTTACCAACACTTTACACAACCTATATAACTGCCCGTGTGACCTTACTCAAGGAGAATAAGGGAACTCATCCACAGGAACTCAGCTTGTATTCCAGGAAATTGGCACGAGAAATAGCTTGGAAATTCTTGGGATGCTTGAGCCAGTCCAGAGCGTCCAGATGATGGTTAGGTCAGTCCAGCTTCAGGTAAGAGGGGCCAGTCCGGAGCTATAGCGACTGTGGCTTGAAATGTTGCACCAGCACGGTAGGTAAGTAAGTGGGCTTCACAGCGAGTGCACAGTGAGTGAGTTCCAAGTGGCAGTGAGTGCACAGTCGGTGCACAGTGAGTGGGTTCCAAGTGGCAGTGAGTGGGTGGCAGACGGTCCCCCAAATACAGGGAATTCTAACCTAACGTCACATGTTGAAGTTCAAAAGTCGCGTGGCTTGGAGAGCTACGTCTAGATAACGAGCGTGAAAATGTTGCCAGAAAGAGTTTGTGATTCCAAATACTCTCTGGCTAACGCTCTTAATATTAATATTATCATTATAATGTGCACTAAATATGCAAGTTTTAATTGTAAAGAGTTCGTAAAAATCACTCGAATTTTAGTCTTATTTTTATTACTAAAAATGAAGGTTATTTTAATATTTGTAATTTTATAAGCTTTAAAGGGGTAGCAGGTCATGCTACACCTCAGTGTTTTACTCAGCGGTTGTCGTATAATACTGTCTCAGGATATTAATACTTCTGCTAAATTTTGTATTCATTTCGAGATACTTAATAGTCCTTGTTCGGACAGGTCTCGGTTTACGGATTGCAAGCTCTCAATTTCGATCTTCGATCTTGGCCTTAACTTCTGCTCTGAGTTTGATCGTGTCCAATAATAAATCTGCAAGCAACGAAGTCGACTGTATCACTTCCCTCAAAGAACACCTGTAAAGTTTGTTTTTGGTTGGTGTATTTTAAAGTTACCAACTCCTTACAATTCCTAATCTAACTGCCCGTGTGACCTTACTCAATGAGAATAAAAGAACTCATCACAGNGCTATAGTGACTGTGGCTTGAAATGTTGCCCGTGTACAGTAGGTGCAGTACGTGGCATATAAGTGTACGAGTGCAGCTGGTATAGTATAGTGTAGTAGGTAGGTAAGTAAGTAAGTGGGTTCACAGTTGAGTGGTCTCAGTGAGTGGGTTTCACAGCGAGTGCACAGTGAGTGGGTGGCAGACGGTCCCCCAAATTCAGGAAATTCTAACCTAACGTCACATGTTGAAGTTTATCAGTGGCGTTACTGGGAGAGCTACGTCTAGATAACGAGCGTGAAAATGTTGCCAGAAAAAGTTTTGATTGGAAATACTCTCTGGCTAACGCTCTTAATATAAATATTATTATTATAATGTGCACTAAATGTGCATGTTTTAATTGTTAAGAGTTGGTAAAAATCACTCGAAGTTTAATCTTATTTTTATTACTAAAAATGAAGGTTATTTTAATACTTGTTATTTAATAACCTTTAAAGGGGTAGCAGGTCATGCTCCATTACCTCCCTTGTTCGAGATCGAAAGATCTATCCGTTACGTCACATCGGTAACAAAAAAAATATATAGGTTTATTATACGGCGCTTAACTATACCGTAGGAGATTTATCAAGTGGACACTGACGGCTATCGAGGAATAATAGGGACACACTTTTAAATCTCGTGAGCCCGATCGATAGTGCCGTATGAGCGTGACTGAAAAGCAGTTGAGCTAATATTTGAACATTCTAGAAAAGCGATGTTAGAGATTTAAGTAAATTCAGCGACACGGTCACATGTGGTGCATAACTGAATGTGGTATCCAGGTTATCCAAGAGCAGACAAAGGCACGTACTACAGTATTTGAGGGAATGGGGATGGACAGCGACTGAGCGTATAGAGCTAGGAATAGGAGTGAGCGTAGAAGTTTGTAAAGTTTGGTTGTGCTTGGAGAATTTTAAGCAACTAACTTTAACAAAACCTAATCTAACTGCCCGTGTGACCTTACTCGAGAAGAATAAAAGAACTCATCAACAGGAACTCAGCTCGTATTCCAGGAAGTTGGCACGAGAAATAGCTTGGAAATTCTTGGGATGCTTGAGCCAGTCCAGAGCGTCCAGATGATGGTTAGGCCAGTCCAACTTCAGGGGTGAAGGCCAGTCCAGAGCTATAGCGACTGCGGCTTGAAATGTTGCGCCAGTACAGTAGGTGCAGTATGTGGCGTATCAGTGTTGCAAGTGCAGCTGGTATAATATAGTGTAGTAGGTAGGTGAGTGGGCTCCACAGCGAGTGCACAGTGAGTGGCAGTGAGTGGGTGGCAGACGGTCCCTCAAATTCAGGGAATTCTAACCTAACGTCATATGTTGAAGTTCATGAGTGGCGTTGCTGGGAGAGCTGTGTCTAGATAACGAGCGTGATAATATTGCCAGAAAAAGTTTTGATTGGAAATACTCATGGGCTAACGCTCTTAATATAAATATTATTATTATTATTATAATGTGAACTAAATATGCACGTTTTAATTGTGAAAAATTCGTAAAAATCACTCGAATTTTAGGCCTATTTTTATTACTAAAATGAAGCTTATTATAATACTTGTAATTTTATAACCTTTAAAGGGGTAGCAGGTCATGCTACAAGTTGTCCTCGCCATAGAGGCAATGAACTCACAAAGTTGAGATGCATTAAGTCGAATTTTTTCTATCCATTGAGGAGGTAAGCCTGTAGTTTGCACGATTTTAAATGACTAGTTTATCAGCCCGACAATCGTAGCAAAGTTGCACGTAAACCTTGACGTCTGTGCGCATGGATGCTCTAACACAATACCAGCAATCAAACACAGTGTTCGATAGATCTTTAGGGTTAGCCACTTGACGGTTAAAAACCTAACCCTAACCCTTAACTGACGGTTAAACGGTTAGCCACTTGACAAAATTATGAAATGCCTACTGAAATCCCCATCCAAATACTACTCATGCAGATATACCCTTACACAGTTAAAAATTGCACAAGTTCCCAAATTAACCTCAAGCAAGGGCACAGGCAGATTTCTTTAAAAAATTTGATCACTCTGGGGATGTCATCAAATGTAATTTTTGGTTGTGGAGGAAACAAACTAATGATATAAATGGCACATTATGAATTCTTTATTCAGCGGATATCATCTAGTAAACCATAATATTATGGTTAATCCCTGATATTTAAGATTTTGATAATATGACCACCACTTTCCTTCTTTTCAAAGAAAGAACGTGGAGAGGTGAGACTACCAACTGTCTGCTGCAAAACTGCACCTACAGCAACATCTGATGCATCTACCACTAAGCTAAATTCCGCACCTGCGGCTGGGCAAGACAACTCCGTCGTTGATGCGAGACGTTCTTTGATACTCTCGAAGGCGGTTGAAGCTTCATGATTCCATACAACAAGGGTTGATTTTCCCCTACGTTTGGGAACAAGCAAGGCCGATAATGGTGCTAAGGTTTGAGCACAGTTCTTTATAAATCTATGATAAAAGTTGACAGAGGCTAAAAATTGACGTAGTTGTTTCTGCGTTTCAGGTTTTGGAAAAGCGCGTATGGCTTCGACTTTACAAGGCAATGGTTTGAGACCAGTTTGAAAAATTTCGTGACCAAGGTACTTTGAGCTACTTTTTCCAAACTCGCACTTAGCTGGGTTAATCAGCAGTACATGAGTGCCGAGTTTTTCAAACAATATTGTTAGATGCTCCTTGTGTTGTTCAGGGGTATTTGAAGCAATTAACACATCGTCAAGATAGGTATAAGTGAAAGCAAGATCGGACAAAATATTGGACATGTGTCTGAAATGTCTAAGGAGCATTGCGCAAGCCATATGGCATCGTAACGAATTCGAATAACCGGAAAGGGGTAATTTCCGCAGTTTTTGCAATTGATAACTCATCCATAGGAATTTGATGGAGAGCATGGTAAGGTCTATTTTATAGAAAATGGTTGCACCATGCAAATTAGCGCTAAAATTGGGCAGGTGAGGAATGGGGAATCTATCAGGCTTGGTTACAGCATTTAACCGTCTATAATCTCCGCAGGGTCTAAAGTTACCATCTGACTTGGGTACCAGCAAAAGTGGAGAAGCCCACGGACTGTTTGAAACTCTGACAGTTCCTGCATCTAACAAGGCTTGAAATTCAGCCTTTGCTGCCGCTAACCGGTCAGGTGGCAATCTCCGCGGTCTGGAATAGACGGGAGGACCAGTAGTTACTTGATCTTCTGGTACAGAAATACCTCCATAATAAAATATTCGATCATGCAGCCGGGGACCTCATCCCGCAAATTACTTCCAATGCTCTACAAAA
>VCRD01002403.1:97512-120570 GCA_006783055.1 Trinorchestia longiramus | reverse complement strand
ATCATGGAGGGATTCTATCCTTCAAAATTATGTTCTGTCTGAAAAGAAGTTACAAAATATTAATGAGCACACATTAATTGTTATGCTGCCAAGGTTCATCGAAAATAAACTAAAAAAGTTGTGTTAAAATTACTTTTCAAGCCCCAGACCTTCGAGCGACCATTATTTTTGTAACAACCTAATATTTTGACTAACCGACAGTCTACATTCACATGCGAGTGAAGTATTACAATATTGTCTAATTAAATATATATATATACGACTATATATATGGTTATTAGACACATCTTTAGAATATAAATGTCGTATAGTAGGTAACATAAAGAAGGATCTGCGCTACATGGAACATGCGTGCAAATGCATATGCATTTTCAGGTTTTCATGCACGATTGTGTGCAGAGATCCCACGGAAATGCCGTCTTCGACAATCCTCCAAAACAACTTTCTCCACTCGCTTGATCATGTCGTCAGACCAGCTGGCAAGAGGCCGAGATTGCCTTGGTTTGTTGCAATACAAATTGATGCCTTCTTAAAACTGTCGCACCCACAAACGCACGTTAGACACATCCATGACACCATGATCACAATACCATTCTTGCTACAGTGAATTTCAATCGGTAAATGATTGATTACACGCATTTCCTGTCATGAAAATGTCACCATTTTAAGAATCAAAAACAGTCCTCACTCTGTCCGGTGCCACTTGAGTTCTGTGCACCGTACTACAATACTATCTCTGTTACGTATTTACAACAGGTGCACGTGTATTTTCAAACAAATCGCATGTTTCCATCAGTTTCCAGTCCTGAGACAAAATTGTAGGTGCTACAATTTGCATGCACCTCGTAATTGAAGTTGTGATTAAATCCCTTGATTGTTGAGGAAAACAAACAATTGTGCCACTATATCTGTAAATTTTAAGAGGAAGGTTGCATTACATGGTTTAGATACCCACTATTTCAAAATTCTGTTGTTGATTAAAATCTGTGATAGATGGAAAAAATTATCATAAGTCGTAAAATAATTCAATATAGCTCTACCTGGTGCAAATTTTAGCATATCTGCAATAAATGCTTACCTTGCCTTGGTAACTATAAACTTCATCACCTGTTACCATTTATTTCACTACAAGCACTCATCTTTTAATGAAAAATGGCTGGGGTTCCCAAGAATAGCACGACAATGCGGTTTGGAACCGTTAAAATTGCCGCAACTTGGAACCAGCTGCCAGAAAACATAGTTTCTGCTGGCACTGTGAACACATTCAAAAATCGTCTCGATAAATTTTGGATTACGTACCCCCCAGAATTACATCCTACTAACTCTATGTCCCTAACTCCTTAAGGCTAATGTATGATTGAGATAAATGCTCGTGACATAAACGCCTGTGCGTGAGTGATATGTGTGCACATGACTAAATTGACTTACGTGGTTAAGGTGTACGTGCATAACTGATGAATTTACTTTAGACGGCATGGGACTTTGGTATTGAACCAAGAATGGGCCAAACGGCTCGTTATTGCCTTATTCTATTCTATTCTATTCTACATTTCCAGGTCTGCAGTCCGCCTTTTGGTTTGGCAAAATTTTATCAGATAGTTAGGTCACCGGCACCATCCGTTTCAATTATGATTCAGCTGCGATTGGCTGGAATAAATGTCGCATGTGTTATTCATAAACGCATTCCTTGTAAAAATTATCGGGAAATGTTCATTTTTTCCCAAGCCGTAATTTTCACTAGTTTTTTGTTACTTCAAGGTACCCAGCTCAAAACTGGTCAAGCAACAATGAGTTTACGAGCCTCTATCATTGAGAATTACACTTTTAATACCCAGCAAATTGAAACGTGAAATCAAATATCGATAGCCATCTGACTTACTATTCATTTTTGCTCACGGAATTTTTCTTGTGGACTGATAGCATTAACTCTTTCAAGTGAGTAATAATGTAAGTGCCCGTTGCTTTGTTTGGCACTTGTATGGCATTTTTAGGACTCTTTGTTCCTAAAATTGACGAGAAACCTATTCCTTTAATTGAACTATTTTCATAAAATACGGAACAATATTTCTTTGCTCTTGATCGAATAATTTTTAGTTATTTTAGTATTTTGTCTTGCAGAGTAATAAATGCCTGTTACTCTAAAGTACGTAGCTTTTGCTGTGCTGCTATTGATCATCCCGATCAGATCGCTATGACTAAATATCTTCAATGATTTCCTATTGAAGTTTTGTAAATTGCTACATAAAGGAATTATCGTCATTCATACTGTCTGTTCATTTTTTACTTGTGATGCATAGCAGAGGAGGTAAAATTGAAACCCTTTGTTCGACCATCTAAACTCTAAAGTTAGAGGCTGACACTAGGTTCCTCTTTTCACCATTTTCTGAATTCGCAATTGCACTCACAAATAAGATCTATGAACAACTGTCGTTTTTCACTCATATTCATCATCATCTTTGGTAGTGTGTAACCAAAGCTTTCAATGCTCTATTTGGTCAGTAATCAGTTTGATGTAAACTCATAGGAGCCTTTACAGTGCCTAAATACATCATCTAATTACTTAATAATTGAACAAAATAGTGTTTTAGCCCGCCAGAACCTCGAGAGACATGGGGATAATTTTTGCTATGAAACATATAATGAATTGTTCGTGTTTTCTATAGCATGAGTATGACAAGAGACCGTCGAATATAACTTATTCAGGAAGAACAAGGATCATTTACGGCATCGAATTAGATGGCTTAGACTATTAGATTAATTAGATGGCTTAGGCTAATAGATTAATTAGATGGCTTAGGCTATTAGATTAATTAGATGGCTTAGGCTAATAGATTAATTAGATGGCTTAGGCTATTAGATTAATTTAGCTTAGTCTATTAGATTAATTAGATGGCTTAGGCTATTAGATTAATTTAGGTTAGGCCATTAGATTAATTAGATGGCTTAGGCTATTGTTGGCTCCTTTTTTACGGTCAAGTGACGGCCTGCTGGCATCAAGCATAACAGGTGGGTGACGTCTAGCATAGGTGACATATAACCTCCATTTCCATATAATGTTTTCACATACAATTTCATGGAATAAATTAAGCATTTTATTTGCACCAATGAACTTGTATTTTTAGTTTACATAATTATAATTGTAAACCTTTGATCTATATTAGATGGTGCTCGAAGATTCAGGTACAAAATGATTATTCCGATCCGTAATTTAAACATTTTTCTAATTAATTTCTTCAAAATTCATAAATTTCCACGATAATAATCATTTACAACCACGTAACAATTAAAAGTACAATCATAATACAAGGAAAAGAAGTACAAACAATAAAAGATAAATATGATTGAAATTAAGGATGAATAAGCGAGATATAAAACTCTATTGTAAAAAAAACTTCCTTCACTTTTTAAGAATTTTGAAAACATTTTGTTGTTTCTTGTATAGAGACATGAGCACATGGAAAGTAAAACTGAAAATGTACATAACTTAGAGAGCGCATTCACCTGCATTGATTCCACCTCAGTGTTTATCAGTTTGTTCAAGCAATACAAAATTTGTGAGGTGTCGATTAATTGCCAGGCAGCGACATTCAATTTCATTTGTGGAATCTTCATTATCAAAATACATATGAGCATAAAGAATTCTCATTTTTCTCTTAGCATTGTTTACAAATTTTTTGCCCGATGATTTACTTGGAATGAAGTGAAACGATTAAGAGCAAATTAAAATTTAACTTAGTGCGACTGTCGTTAGTACTTTGTAGTTGATCGACAGTGACTGTTGACTTTAATTTTTTTTTTGGGTGAGAATATTGTTACTATTTCTTCGGAAGAAGGATATGATTAATGGTTTGATGACTTTCCGACCTTCCGTGCAATCGCTCAGCTGCTTGCAATGCAACTTTATTACTGCCAACTATTACATACACTGAAATAATAAATTTGCTTTGCTCTCTAATGATACAAGTAGAGACTGCGCAATATTTCAGCTATCCATAAGTCACTAACATTCGGATAATCCTTCAAAGACAGGAGAAATGATATAAAAGTTATTGTTTCCTCAAAAATTAAGCCTCACTACAATAAGCAGTAAGTATCATGACTGTGTGCTTAATTATCGTCATGAAAATCAGAACGAAATATAAGCTCAAAACATAGTCAAGCCACCAAATGGAAATTTAAACTACATCACAAAGACATCATCTAACTACAACTGTGCCCATGTGCAAAGTAGCATAGATGATGTAAAAAAATTGTTAAATGTTAGACTAGCTCAGACTAGAGCTGACGGACACTGTTTCCTCGACGCATTGGCAATCCAGCTTGGCGAAACGCAACAAAAAACAAATCAATGAGTCCTTAAAGAAGGCTGTCACTTTAAGACCGCGACCATAATGGTTAAATCTAATAATGGAACACAGGAACAAACGTATATGACACACAGTCTCACTGCGGTAGCCGAACCAACTCTGTACAAACAAACAAAACAAACAAAAACGTATATTTCCAATAAAGTTGGTACATAAGAAATGTAACAGCATTGGTTTTTAAAAATGCCTTATCATAAAATCCTTAAGTGGTAGGTATTCTATGCATAGTATCATAGATGGTAGAACAGCAGTACCTACGGGTATACATACATAAACATTCACATCACGCAATGAACGTTAAATATACATGGGGAAACAAATGAAACTTCGCTTTTTCAGTGATGACTTAAGAGNAGGCTACGGGAATCAAACATGGGTTTTCCCGCATCGTAAGCTTACCAGTCGACCACTCCGACGGCAAATCAAGTTTAAACATGATGTGTGCATTACCATTGCATTTTCAAATCTCTTACAATTGTTGCCTTAAGGTGGTGGAAGTACATGGGTTGATAATGCTAAAGCTACACATATTCAGCGAACAATAAAATAACAAACATGTAGAAGAAAGGATAATGTTGACGAGATAAATGCCTTATTAATGGTAGCACGTAAATGATGCAGGAGATAAAATATAACGAGCATCACATCCTCTGTTTTCAAAATAACATCAGCGATCTCGTTCATTATCGATTAATGTCACATTGGCCGAGTATATTGATGCATAACCAAATATACTCATGTTGACTCTGTAATCCAAATTATTCTATCACGTCAGGTCCTTGAGTTACCAACATACTTTTCAGTTACGCATCTTTACAGAGTTGGTTCGGCTACCGCAGTGAGACTGTGTGTCGTATACGTTTGGTTCCGGTGTTCCATCATTAGATTTAGCCATTATGGTCGCGGTCTTAAAGTGACAGCCTTCTTTAAGGACTCATTGATTTGTTTTTTGTTGCGTTTCGCCAAGCTGGAGTGCCAATGCGTCGAGGAAACAGTGTCCGTCAGCTCTAGTCTGAGCTAGTCTAACATTTAACAATTTTTTTACATCATCTATGCTACTTTGCACATAGGCACAGTTGTAGTTAGATGACGTCTTTGTGATGTAGTTTAAATTTCCATTTGGTGGCTTGACTATGTTTTGAGCTTATATTTCGTTCTGATTTTCATGACGATATTTAAGCACACAGTCATGATACTTACTGCTTATTGTAGTGAGGCTTAATTTTTGAGGAAACAATAACTTTTATATCATTTCTCCTGTCCTTGAAGGATTATCCGAATGTTAGTGACTTATGGATAGCTGAATTATTGCGTAGTCTCTACTTGTATCATTAGAGAGCAAAGCAAATTTATTATTTCAGTGTATGTAATAGTTGGCAGTAATAAAGTTGCATTGCAAGCAGCTGAGCGATTGCACGGAAGGTCGGAAAGTCATCAAACCATTAATCATATCCTTTTTCCGAAGAAATAGTAACAATATTCTCACCCACAAAAATAATTAAAGTCAATAGTCACTGTTGATCAACTACAAAGTACTAACGACAGTCGCACTAAGTTAAATTTTAATTTGCTCTTAATCGTTTCACTTCATTCCAAGTAAATCATTGGGCAACAAATTTGTAAACAATGCTAAGAGAAAAATGAGAATTTTTTATGCTCATATGTATTTTGATAATGAAGATTCCACAAATGAAATTGAATGTCGCTGCCTAGCAATTAATCGACACCTCACAAATTTTGTATTGCTTGAACAAACTGATAAACACTGAGGTGGAATCAATGCAGGTGAATGCGCTCTCTAAGTTATGTACATTTTCAGTTTTACTTTCCATGTGCTCATGTCTCTATACAAGAAACAACAAAATGTTTTCAAAATTCTTAAAAAGTGAAGGAAGTTTTTTTTACAATAGAGTTTTATATCTCGCTTTTTCATCCTTAATTTAAATCATATTTATCTTTTATTGTTTGTACTTCTTTTCCTTGTATTATGATTGTACTTTTAATTGTTATATGGTTGTAAATGATTATTATCGTGGAAATTTATGAATTTTGAACAAATTAATTAGAAAAATGTTTAAATTACGGATCGGAATAATCATTTTGTACCTGAATCTTCGAGCACCATCTAATATAGATCAAAGGTTTACAATTATAATTATGTAAACTAAAAATACAAGTTCATTGGTGCAAATAAAATGCTTAATTTATTCCATGAAATGTATGTGAAAACATTATATGGAAATGGAGGTTATATGTCACCTATGCTAGACGTCACCCACCTGTTATGCTTGATGCCAGCAGGCCGTCACTTGACCGTAAAAAAGGAGCCAACAATAACCTAAGCCATCTAATTAATCTAATAGCCTAAGCTAAATTAATCTATTAGCCTAAGCCATCTAATTAATCTAATAGCCTAAGCCATCTAATTAATCTAATAGCATAAGCCAAATTAATCTAATAACCTAAGCCATCTAATTAATCTAATAGCCTAAGCTGAATTAATCTAATAGCCTAAGCCATCTAATTAATCTAATAGCCTAAGCCATCTAATTAATCTATTAGCCTAAGCCATCTAATTAATCTAATAGCCTAAGCCATCTAATTAATCTAATAGCCTAAGCCATTTAATTAATCTATTAGCCTAAGCCATCTAATTAATCTAATAGCCTAAGCCATCTAATTAATCTATTAGCCTAAGCCATCTAATTAATCTAATAGTCTAAGCCATCTAATTCGATGCCGTAAATGATCCTTGTTCTTCCTGAATAAGTTATATTCGATGGTCTCTTGTCATACTCATGCTATAGAAAACACGAACAATTCATTATATGTTTCATAGCAAAAATTATCCCCATATCTCACGAGGTTCTGGCGGGCTAAAACACTATTTTGTTCAATTATTAAGTGATTAGATGATGTATTTAGGCACTGTAAAGGCTCCTATGAGTTTACATCAAACTGATTACTGACCAAATAGAGCATTGAAAGCTTTGGTTACACACTACCAAAGATGATGATGAATATGAGTGAAAAACGACAGTTGTTCATAGATCTTATTTGTGAGTGCAATTGCGAATTCAGAAAATGGTGAAAAGAGGAACCTAGTGTCAGCCTCTTACTTTAGAGTTTAGATGGTCGAACAAAGGGTTTCAATTTTACCTCCTCTGCTATGCATCACAAGTAAAAAATGAACAGACAGTACGAATTACGATAATTCCTTTATGTAGCACTTTACAAAACTTCAATAGGAAATCATTGAAGATATTTAGTCATAGAGATCTGATCGGGATGATCAATAGCAGCACAGCAAAAGCTACGTACTTTAGAGTAACAGGCATTTATTACTCTGCAAGACAAAATACTAAAATAACTAAAAATTATTCGATCAAGAGCAAAGAAATATTGTTCCGCATTTTATGAAAATAGTTCAATTAAAGGAATAGGTTTCTCGTCAATTTTAGGAACAAAGAGTCCTAAAAATGCCATACAAGTGCCAAACAAAGCAACGGGCACATACATTATTACTCACTTGAAAGAGTAAATGCTATCAGTCCACAAGAAAAATTCCGTGAGCAAAAATGAATAGTAAGTCAGATGGCTATCGATATTTGATTTCACGTTTCAATTTGCTGGGTATTAAAAATGTAATTCTCATTGATAGAGGCTCGTAAACTCATTGTTGCTTGACCAGTTTTGAACTGGGTACCTTGAAGTAACAAAAAACTAGTGAAAATTACGGCTTGGGAAAAAAATGAACATTTCCCGATAATTTTTACAAGGAATGCGTTTATGAATAACACATGTGACATTTATTCCAGCTAATCGCAGCTGAATCATAATTGAAACGAATGGTGCCGGTGACCTAACTATCTGATAAAATTTTGCCAAACCAAAAGGCGGACTGCAGACCTGGAAATGTAGAATAGAATAGAATAAGGCAATAACGAGCCGTTTGGCCCATTCTTGGTGCAATACCGAAGTCCCATGCCGTCTAAAGTAAATTCATCAGTCATGCACGTACACCTTAACCACGTAAGTCAATTTAGTCATGAGCACACATATCACTCATGCACAGGCGTTTATGTCACGAACATTTATCTCAATCGTACATTAGCCATAAGGAGTTAGGGACCTAGAGTTAGTAGGATGTAATTCTGGGGGGTCCGTAATCCAAAATTTATCGAGACGATTTTTGAATGTGTTCACAGTGCCAGCAGAAACTATGTTTTCTGGCAGCTGGTTCCAAGTTGCGGCAATTTTAACGGTTCCAAACCGCATTGTCGTGCTATTCTTGGGAACCCCAGCCATTTTTCATTAAAAGAAGAGTGCTTGTAGTGAAATAAATGGTAACAGGTGATTAAGTTTATAGTTACCAAGGCAAGGTAAGCATTTATTGCAGATATGCTAAAATTTGCACCAGGTAGAGCTATATTGAATTATTTTACGACTTATGATAATTTTTTCGATCTATCACAGATTTTAATCAACAACAGAATTTTGAAATAGTGGGTATCTAAACCATGTAATGCAACCTTCCTCTTAAAATTTGCAGATAGAGTGGCACAATTGTTTGTTTTCCTCAACAATCAAGGGATTTAATCAAAACTTCAATTACGAGGTGCATGCAAATTGTAGCACCTACAATTTTTTCTCAGGACTGGAAACTGACGGAAACATGCGATTTGTTTGAAAATACACGTGCACCTGTTGTAAATACGTAACAGAGATAGTATTGTTGTACGGTGCACAGAACTCAAGTGGCACCGGACAGAGTGAGGACTGTTTTTGATACTTAAAATGGTGACACTTTCATGACAGGAAATGCGTGTAATCAATCATTTACCGATTGAAATTCACTGTAGCAAGAATGGTATTGTGATCATGGTGTCATGGATGTGTATAACGTGCGTTTGTGGGTGCGACAGTTTTAAGAAGGCATCAATTTGTATTGCAACAAACCAAGGCAATCTCGGCCTCTTGCCAGCTGGTCTGACGACATGATCAAGCGAGTGGAGAAAGTTGTTTTGGAGGATTGTCGAAGACGGCATTTCCGTGGGATCTCTGTACACAATCGTGTATGAAAACCTGAAAATGCATATGCATTTGCACGCATGTTCCATGTAGCGCAGATCCTTCATTATGTTACCTACTATACGACATTTATATTCTAAAGATGTGTCTAATAACCATATATATAGTCGTATAAATAAATATATATATATATATATGTATATATTTAATTAGACGATATTCTAATACTTCACTCGCATGTAAATGTAGACTGTCGGTTAGGCAAAATGACATCAAAATTATAAATTTTGACATAATTATTCATTTGAACTTGAGTGTTCAATTCTATTTCTAATATATTTTCATTTGTATTATTTATTATTTGAGCAGATTTGCTTTCAACAGGCAACAACCATTCGAGTTTTTACCAGTTCTTGCTTCATGGGTTTTGATGCTCCTATTACAATTAATTAAAGTGAAATGAAAAGTATCATCGTAGCCTTTAAAACATGCTCCATTAAACCCATTAAAGAGATGAACTGTACTTGAATTTGTAATTCAAATCGTTTTCAACATGCTTTCTGTTGCTGTGATAATTCACTAATTTTGAGGCTGATACAGCAACCCGCTCAACTGGACAACTAGCCTTTGTTCAAGAAGTGGTTTTAGAGCTGGCCCCGGTGGGCGGTTGTTAGTAGCTCTGCGACATCCAAAAGAGAGAGCATTACGCAGAAAACGTGCTCTGAAAAATACTCTAAACTTCACTTTCATCGGCTGTTCATAGAAACTCATGCATTCAAAATGGTGAGATCCCTGTTGTTAAATTAACGTTATTTCTTAAAAATATATTTGAATCACAGATGCTCACACTCTCCTTGCATAAACTCGGGATCATCAAAGAATATAACGGATCATGTGTTCCCAAGGAACTTGGAGCCCCAATGCATCAGTACCGCTGAATCCCTGGTTCAAGTAACAACTTTTTATTTCTTATTTTTCTAACAAGTTGTTTATGCAATTAAACGTAAGTTTAACCTCTTATTATGACAGTACAAAATTAAAGAACTGTTTCTCTAAATTCCAAATTTATTTTGAATTGATAAATTTTTATTATTCTGGTAATAATGACAGTTTTTCAGCATCTACATCACAAATTTGATCTAGATTGAAATGAATTTTTCGACATTTCGACCACGAAAGTGGTGATTTAGAGTTTAGAGTCGAAAATGAAAGTCAATCTACTCAAATTGTTATTTGTACTGCAATGATATTGAAATCAAATTAGACGTATATACTCCTTTAGAAATCTAATTTTCTCCTTTCAATCATGAGATTTACATATGTTCAAACTATTCACAATTAGAACATGCGCAGTCAAAAAATGTGTGCAGTAATAGAACATTGGTTCACCCTGCAAGGGTCACACAACTAGAAAGGGAAAAGATCAAGTCTCATGTTCATGAGGAATAACAAACTTCGTGGTTGTGCTCTTGCATTTTCTTGCTTGTATCCTGAAGTTCCCATCACTAAAAGCGTATAAGATCAAATAACAACGTTGTAACTGATGGATTTTTTTGCTGAAATGTTCAATTGCAATCCGAACTGTTGTAATGAAGTCTTAGGATTCTGCTCCGTTAATTTAACTGTTAGTCCCGAAGTCTTCAGTGCATGACGAAGAATAGAAAGGTGAAGAAAATACTATTAATATCAGTCATTTTTGCTCGTCAATACATGAATGACTTATTCCATCACTTACTTCACTAAAATATAAAACATGAACAATAATGTTGAAGCTGAAAATTTGTATGAAGCTAAATATTTTACTTCACTATGTACAACCCATTCATCAAGCACAAACGCAAAAATTGAACCTGTAAATAAATTGCATTAAAAGAGATCCAAAAATGTTTTTGTTGAGCCATGCCGGAATAAGTGACAACTCCAGAATATATTGAGTTGTGTGTGCGACGATTATGTGTGCAGGCTCGTGCTGGGGCTGCTGCTACTGCCTGCTCTGGCCGTGATCTCGTCCAAGAAGTTCGTCCTGTTGCTCGACTACCACGTCACTTCACAGGACATAGTTATCTATAAAAATGTACGCAATTCACAAGTTAAAAAGAGGAGCAAAACATTAGCATAAATAAGGGAGCGTAATGAGCAGTACCTAAAAATATCATGCAAATGATCAACGCTTCTAAATGTAAAATGCAAATAGTACTTTTGCCACAATTAGCGAAGCGAAAATAATCCTTTTCCCGTTATTAATAAATTCTTTTTTCGAAGAGAGAAAAAATGGCTTGCAAACAATCAGTGAGTCTCATGTTTACAAACTACTTATGAAACGGTACTATTGCACACGTATAAGAAAAGCGTTATAGACTATCCTATTTGACTAAGCGAAGACAAAATAACAATGCTGAATACCGGTTTAAGAACTAATTGTGTGTCCCTAATATTCATTCTTCATGAGTTAGCATACCATGAGCGCTCAAAAGCCTACTACTCTTGGTGTTGGTTTGCTACTTGTTCCGCAAAATCGTTCTCTCGCTTCGTACTAAGTTCTGTAGCCCTTCTAACGACGAATATAACTACGCACCTCAAAAAGTCGTTTCGGGCAGTCGGCGGTTTTCCGTAAATTGTAGATTGCATGATAATGTCAGGAAGAAATACATGTATACAGTGCAATTTCCGTCGACGAACTTTCTCTCACGGAAACATACCTAGAACAGAGCAGAATGAAATGGAGTACAGTGATAGAAAAAAGTCAATTGATCCATTCTTGGGCTGCTCCCCAAACTTGATACCGTCACACACTAGTCACACACAGGCACCAGAGTACCAGAATAAGGTAAGGGGGAGCGAAATAGAATAACCGTTACACTCACAGTCATCAATATTTACGCATAGGCTCTAGTCCGTTAGTATTGACATAAGGAAGTGGAGAATTTACAGGTGTAAGATGCTATAATTTTATTTTCTTCCTCATGATCAGTAGCATTACAGTTGTTAATTTTTATTTTCTGTTGTCAGTGTTGTCAATACCGACAAATTTTTATGCCGACACTTCTTTAGGATGAAGCACTACCAGGATCATAGTTAATTTAGAAACGAAAACAAGTTTTGATGTAGCTTGGTTAATCATTTTACACAATTCAAAACTAAGCTCATGTTCAGAATGCTCTCTAACTCAAGAAGATTTACTCGTGCGTTTTCAATACATTTTTATATTCGGTACCAAGCTCTTGAGCTTTTTTAATAAACAAATTGGGACATGTATACATTACATATTTAATGTAATTTTGACCACTTAGCGTTTAACTTCACTTCAAAATGAAAAATAATTGTTCTTTTTATCTACCATACAAATCGTCATTCGCGAATATTGAAAACAATATGTACGGACTCTGTGTTTCTTGCGTGTGTACAACGCCTGCATTAACGACGTCTCAAACATGCAAATATAAATGAGTTCTAGTTTAGTTCTCCCAACACCTGCACAGACGATACTGAATGCTCTTTATCTGCTAATAATGTCTCGACGTATCAAGAAAATGAGTGCCAGGAAAAAGTTGCTTAGCAAAGGAACAGCTTTAAAGATGTTAGTATAAATCTTCGCATTAGCCTGTATCATAACTGAACACGATACTATTACTCGGATGTATTACCAGGCATAATTGTATTACCTGCAGAGCGTAACTGAAGATGATGGTGTTGCCCAGAGAGCCTCATTTGGTACCAGAATATATACAGTCGGTGAAAAATGTCTGAAAAATAAAGTTTTATATTTCAATCTTCATCGTAAATTTACTATCTGTTTACGGAATACATATTTCATGGCAGCCGATTAATTTTATATTGTTGGATTTCCATTAGCACGTCTCTGGTACATAATGCTTCTCCTTGAAAGTGTTCAAATTACTTTATTTAATGAAGTAATTTTGTAAATTATTGTGTATATCATTATAAGTATTGCAATATTTAATAAAAGCAACAAATATTTGACACTTTAGAAAAATGAACTTTATTTCCAAGAGAGTATACAGTATATATACATTGGGTTTTAAATTCTTAATGTCAACATCTTATGAATAGTGACGGTGCTTATCGATAAGGTCTTCAGAGAAGTAGTGATGCTTCAAGCGTGATCCCTGTCCTCTGCGCTGCAGTTTGAAGTAGAGGCTCTTAGGGGTGTGTCGATGAGCGTGGTTGAGGTGTGGCTTACGCCAAGTGTCCAGTGTAACAGCTGCTGGACATGTTCTTTATAGCTGTCAATGGTCAGGCACAAATAGACCGTGACAGCTCCGGGGAACGAATCCGTGGCCTTCCGTGGGTACCCTCACCAGTCGGCCAGGCTGGGAGTTTTAGGACCTGAGGTTACGATTAGTTATGTTTTATGCTTGAACTTTGAGACGTAATGTTACGACAAATTTTGCGTTTTTTCACTTCCCCTAATTTAATAATTTACAATCAATCATTTTACACTTCATATGAGTTTCTCAATGCATATTCGGGAAAATAAGTTATGTCTAATTGCTTACAAATTTTCAAAATGTATTTCTGACCAAGTGGTTTTAAAATTTACCAAATCCTTTTTAAAGTTGAATCAATTTACTCCACATGGTGGTTTACAATATCGTATATTGTTATTGTGAATGCTGGAGATATGGCATTCATTACAACACGCCACATCAATACTTCAGAATAGAACTCGTTAGGACAGCAACAATATGCAACATCTCCTTATGTCTTTCAGAGATGATGATAAACTCTGTGAAGTCAGTTGAAATTTGTCGTACAAACGTATTGTAAAGTTCACAGTGAACATAATTTGTGCGCGATATGCATCGTTCACATTATCAATTGATTCAAAACTGATTTTGGGAGAAATACTTTTGTCCGTTCTGATAGACAGTTATAGTGCAAAAATCAGGTAATTTAAAATTGTGAGTCCTCAACAAGGGTATCAAGAGCAAATTGGTGATGAACAATATACGTTTAAATTCGTTGATGCTCTTTGAAATGGTTATGAACACTCGTAATTTGGTCGAGCAAACATCAATGTACTGTTCTAATTAAGGGGACGTACAATTAACGATATTATTATTATGCTTATGGTGGGGCAATAAAAGTTATGAAAAATAGCATATTGACTCATATTAAGCGCTATCCAATGAACTATACAATTATTAGTTAATTAAAAATGAATTCAAATAAAGCCAAAGCAAGGTTATTTGACGAAAAAAGCTATTTACCTAAAACTAAAACACACGATCGTGTTAATTTCAGGATAGTTTAACGTGAGTATAGTATGAGTGTGATGACACAATTACATGGAAACACAACATCACAGCATGCTTGCATGGCAGTGTAGTATCATGACGCAAGCATAGGATATAACAGCACGATTACACTGCAACACAGTACCGTAGAATTCAGTAGACTACACGGAAACATGACATCACAGGCAGGACACGAGATAAGAAAGAGTCATTTTCTTCTAGTAATTCGAGTTGTAAAACTTCGATGCGTATCGTTCATCTCAAATACGCCCTGAAATACTTAACAGTCATAAACACAATCAGTTTATGAAGTGTTCTTGGTGTAATTCAATATGATTTGGTTATTGACCCCAAATCTCTCAGTTTAATATGAAGATGTCAGAGCATGACAAAATCTCCTAAAAATAAAGAAGCAGGCTTGTGCTTTGAATTGCTATGGTCTTTAGTAGTGATAAATAAAATTATGGTTCCGAATGCGATAGCCCCCACATCATTTTTATTTAGAACGCCAGCCTAAACCTAAATCTAGTGACATTAATTGGCTATCAATCACTGGAGTAAGAAGATCCACAGCCAAATGGTTTCGTTAGCTGTGATCTCACATCGCAGTTGTGTCATGAATGTTATTGATTTTCAGTTGTTTTCCCTGATGCAGGACTTAATGATATTATTCCTTAGGCAAGAATGTTTAACATAATAGTTAATATAAGGCAAGGTAAATAAAATTCATATTCATTGGCATAAAATGAAATTGTACATGAAATTCAAAATAGAATGTATACACGTTTGCACAAAATTAATGTCCCCTTGCTTATCAACTTGAAAAAATTGTTGGGGCTCTTTAAGTCCCAGTGATAGCAGCAATAACTGTACAAAGGTGTTAAGTTGTGTAGAAAGTACAACAACATCAGGCTACTGACTGCTTGTCAAACTCGCTCACCAACAGAACAATACTACAAATATATCTTACTTCTTTTTAGTGCCAAGGTATGACTTTTCATTAAAGCTTGCGAGAAGTTGCGCTAAAATTTCAACGTCTCATTGGTGCGTGCATCAAAATTAAGTTCAAATGACCAACTTTACATTGAAATAGAACATTGAAACAGGAACGAGCCGTTTGGTCCATTCTTGGGCTGCTACCATGGACTACTTTAATTTATAGTAGTCCTTGGCTGCTACCAAGTCCCATGTCGTGCTACCTGTGAGCATGCCGGTGCGGGTTCAAGCACGACTAGCAAACGTAGACGCTTGGCCCACTGGTCGCCCACTGGATTAATGATATTCTCTATTCATTCACCTCTGGTCAACTGACTCTGTGAAGTTCACTTCTGATTTCACTTTGTCTCGATGAGCCACTGCCTAAATCACACGCTTTCCAACATCAAAGTCACAACAAAGATTTTTCCGGCCTTTTTTTTTAGAGGCGAAGTAGAAAAAATAAAAGAAAATTGAAAAAAGTAGCCTGGCTTTGAGTCACGCTCTCAAGTATTCTACTGCCACATTATAGAGGTCGATAAAATGTATACTTCTTCATCACTGAATCTATGAGGAATTTTTTGTAGTATATGTGTTAGCAATTTAGTAATTGAAATTTCAGTAATTCGGAGATTTTACCTCATTATGCGAAACCGGTCTCAATACACAATATACTGGCGCCTAAATTCAGTCATCACGTCCCAATGGCTGCTAAAATTTTGTTATACTAGGCACAGAGGCAGAAAATGTTTTAGAAAAACCAAAATTGACTTTAAAGTCACATTATTGAATGTAAATCGCTGTAAAAAATACTCCTTACAAGAATACGCAGGCACTCGTACGTGTGAGATCACCATTCCCAAACTATTAGCTAATATGCACAGAGATTCGAAAAAATAAAATCTGGTCAATCGCTACGAAAACGATACTGGCCAATAAAGATACGAAAATAACTGGTCAATGGAAATGCACCGTTCCTGACGGTGAGGTTGGTTTCATATAAGGCAATATACTTGTTACCGTCACTGTGTATGTTATTTCAAATCTGCTCATAATTATTGATATATTTTAAATTTCTCAAGGTATCACACAGAAAGCGTAAGGTAAATTCACCGACACATATGTATTTCAGATTCGGAGTCGCGTTCAGTGCACCGCCATCTGCCGCCTCATGGACTGCCTGTCACTGGACTACGAGGCTGATGTGTGTGGTGTACATAAGACGACCAAGCAGCTCAGCAGTGTTGGGAGCTCGTACATCGCGCAGGGTAACGAGGGAAAACAGAGCTCTTAGATTGTTATATTTTTTTGGTCATAGCCAGAATGTATTTATAATCAGGAATTTTACTTCTAACAGATACAGCACAAGTCACTTCAAAATTTTACAAAATAGTAACACACAACTTAATTAAGCCCAAAAAATGAATTGAATATGTCATGAAAGAACAAATTTAAAATTTTTTCCTGTATCTAGTATACTGGTGCAAAGGATGCACTCGTATTACAAAAAAAACAGCACTATTATCCAGCAACCCAAAATGACGGAACGCCACAAAGAATAGCGAGCAACAGGAATAGTGGAAAGTTATTTTAAACATTAAGATCTTTACTTGCAGTGCACAGGGACAAGAAATTACCAGTTAACTGGAACGTTTTCTGGTCAACGTTCGTGGCTCATGTTGAACACTGGAACACGCTGAATTACACATACATTTTGTACTACTCTCGGTCTACCAGGGTGTTCCTTATCAACTGTAGTCCCGGATTCTTTGATTATTGAAATCATTGCAATAATGCAATGTTTGAAAGTATTTGTTAGTTGATAAAATATTGTCATGAAGTCCCTCTGCATCGTAACTCAAGATCCATTATGTTTGTAATAACTTTCCACTATTCTTCTGGCTGTTCCTTGCCGTATTTTGTCTTTTCGAGTTACTTGATACCAGTACTGTTTTTGATGACGAAACATCCTTTGTATCAGTATTCTACACTGCACATACTTGATGAAACTTCAAGATTTTCTCATTCATTTGATGTGAAACCCACACATTTGGTTGTATTGGTTCATTAATTTTTAAAAGTGCGCAATGACTTTTACGTGAAGCGTTGCTTACCAACGGTGGATTAAAAACTAAACAAAATAATCCGTTGAACATGGCATAAACCTTACCTCTCTCTCAATATCCGCCCTGGTCGCACCTACCAGAACAGCATGACCCCAATTAACTTCCCCTTAAATTGTATTAATCTTTCAACATGTGCAACCCAATAGAATATTGCGAATTGTTTACTTCGCCACACTTGGAAAATAATGACTATATATATATGTATATATATATATATATATTCTTCTAGTTTAAGAATAAAACCAGGTTTTTAATTGAAGAGTTTAAGCAGCTAATTCTTACATTTTTCTCGTTCGTTAAAAAGTTTCAGGATCATTTTTTTACACAGGTGCTTTTGACAAGATGCTGAGTGATGAAAAGTATTCTCATTACAAGGACGGGCGTTACATCAGCGTTATAGACTCTTCTGGCCTGGAAGCTAGAGCCTCAAAGCTTAAATGTCAAGAGGTAATTTATGCGCCTTATTTTGAACCAGTTGCTTTTCGACTGTGCCCCTCAATTTTCCCTCCTATTTTGAGATGATTAAATTAAAAGGTTTTTGATCTTATAAATAAGTTTTAGGCACACTTCGATGCTCATTGTTTTAATTGAAACTGCTATCTGTGAATTCGATGTAGAACTATATAAGTTTGGAATACGTTTAACTGTTGGTTTACTTTAAAACATGTGTTTGATCAATGCATGATAACACTGCACTGGGATTTTACGCCTAAATCTGGAAGGACGTCAAGTTTGAAAACAGTTTACAAAAATGAAGTCATTTGAACCTCCTGCAGGTGGAGCTTTGCTGTCAGATTGGATAATACAAAGTGCTGAACCCACAAGCTTGCCAGCAAACAAAAACCAAGCCGCAAAATAAAGCATACCATGCAAAGAATACTTAGCTGTTTGGTTTCAACGTCAAATGGAACGACAGAATTTCCATTTACAGTGTTTTCACTCTTAAGAGGAAAAAATTTCATGGTTTCTCTAATCCAATTCAAAAAATCAGTGGATTTTTTTCATGTGATGCTCGTTGATGTCCTTGATTTTTTTTATTGAAGCCAACATTTTTCTTCACTCCAAACGTCAATATCAATCCGATAAAGTTGAACATGGCCATTGAATGACCCCAATTGTTAATTATTGGGCTACTATCCAGGTTCCATGCCGTCCGCTACTAATGCACCGGCACAAGAGTATTAGTAAGATAAAGCGAATGGAGGAAGAGTAACAGTCATACTCCGTTATAAATCTTCATACAAAGGCGCTAGTACGTTAATTTGACTGCAATAAAGCGTGTGATTTGCACGTGCAATACCCTATAAATTTGTAGTCTTTCCCAACATCAGTAATGTACTAGTCATTTCTTATTGTGCTCTTTCATACGTATTGTATTAACATTGTTTTTGGATGAGGTAGTCCAGGGTTATAGAGTGCGACCCATGCTAATAGTCTAAAACAACATTGCTTCAAATATCACAAAAAATATCTTTTGACATATTAGATGGTGATTTTTCAAATACATGATTATTTATCGAGGATAAATGATTGCTACTTGCAATGCTAAGAATGTATACTGAAAGACATAATACTTTTTCTAAAAAAATTATGTTTGTATCGACCTGTAATATTAGTTCAACATGGTTTAAACAGTGAATTCATTATCAAAGAGGAATGAAAACAACGGACACCATCTTCAACTTCGAAATATATGTCAATCTATAACATTTCATATGAACAGTAAACAGATTTAGCACTTCCATGACAGCCCTGTGGGCTCTCTTGAGCCTGGTGATGCAATGCAGGTGGTCCGTCAGTGTGAGTGTGCTATCCTGAATCACAACTTTGTCCTGCCCACTGTAGCCTTGGCAGCTGCCCTCACCGCTGATAGCGCCATTTTACAAAATCCTAGTATATATAATGCAGCTCTGTCGGAACAGCAACTACTCACCAACATGTAAAGAAAATATTTATTTTATGCATTTTCGGTAGGATACTTTGTCCATTGCTAACCAATATTTTTAGGTGTCCAATAATTTGGTCAGTATTCTTACTTTCGGTGTGCTCGACCGAACAGCGCTCAAAATTTTGTTCATCAGCCGCATTGGGTTGTAAGACCTTTGGTGTGCTACCAGCGCCGTTTTGATTCCGTTAAGGCAACTGTTTAGAGATCTTGCCTTACGTCTACTCGAGGTAGACGCCCTGTAAGTCGGTTAGGGCTTGTGATCTCCAGTTATAGCCTGCTACGGTAGCGGTATTACATAAGCTCCTACTCAAGTGTATAAGGTTGAGACACCGAGTAGAAGTTGGAACTCATTTATTGATAAACGTTACATAGGTATGACTTACAATTACTGAACACTGTGGATGACTAGATGGAGTCTAGCGGTAACTAAACTAGAAATGATGTACATGGAGATTTGTATTGAGGGGTGACTAAGCCACTAGTTGCTGGAGAAAATACGAGGAGGCTGTGTCGCGTTAAGGGGTGACTAAGCCACTACAGGGTAGTTGGTTTTTGGTATTTCCTTGTCACAATTGGTCACTAAAGATATCGTAGTTTCATCCTTAGGCGGGTCCGTTCCTGTTGCATTCATTTTGTTTGTGTTGGTGGTACTGTAGTGTGTTTTTACACAAGTTCTCCTTATCAGTGGCCTTAGGAGAGTTTTGTGGCTTCGCAACTGTTTCTTGCAGCGCCAAAGATGCCTGCTGTTGATATGAGTTTAAGTATTGCCGGTGTGTCGGGTGCGCTGCTCGTTTCTTTGGTGAAGTGTAGAGTTAGGTGCACTATGTGACCGTAGTTTGTATGTTTTAGAACTTGTTCTATTGTCGATCTCTTCATTATTAGATGACTCAAAAGAGAGAGTGTTAATGTGTTCTGTAGCGGAGAATTTGTATTCGGTATACTAGTGAGCCATTTTTCAGGTGTCAATATTTTTTATTGAAAAAGAATTTTGTTTCATTCTGGAACTAGAAATCAGAAATAGAGATACACTATATTTGTTTCTATTACTAGAAATGTAAAGGTTCAAATCATTCATTTAATACCATGTTCTATCAGCCTCTTGAATTTGGGACACGGTTCATGTTGGTGGACAACGCAGACTTTGACTTCGTCAACAGCAAGTACGAAGAAGTATTCGGCGTAGAGGACGAAAAGAAGCTCTGGTTGGGCCTCACTGACGAGGTGGAAGAAGGCGTTCTCCGTTGGGAAGACGGTCGAGGTAAGACTGTCAAAGTCTCTGCGCTGCGACGTACTTGGATGATAAAAGCTCGACTTTAAGCTCTTCAACCAACTTTTTAAAAAATTATCTTGCGAATTTACGTTCAGTTCCTCGAATTCGAGATCATTTTTGAACTCTCAAAATAATTTTTAAACTCAAGTTCTGCTTAGAAAATCGTTATAAAGCATGGGCAAATGTGCATATTCCAATTCATTGAAGAAAATTCAGTGAGTTTGAAACAATAGACTGTCGACAAATAGCTGTCCAAGATTCTGACCGTTATACTTCTAACCGTATAACACATAAATAAGACATACCAGAGTATGGGCCACGGTGTTGGATATTCTAAAGTACACAGTAGTGCCGTCAGATCATCGAAAATGAAGAGGAAATGCGGCAGTACCTTGACATCCGAGTTTCATTCGTTCTTTAACTTAGCTCGTAAGTCAATTTATGCGTTTAGCAAACGAATTTTTCTTTACTAAAATTGTCTGAAACAGATTTAATCCGTTCTAGCCCTGTAAAAACAAACATCCGAAACCAAACTAAGTAATTACAAAAAGAGTTTTTAATTAGAAAATACAAGCGTATATTTTACCGATCTATAAAAATGCATATAAAAGAAAAGAAAAAAGTTTTGCTCTGTGTTTTTACTGTGGAGACAGACATTTGGAGCTAACGGAAGCTAAAACAATACTTTCTTTACTGTAAAAAATCCACTTTCTTAATTTTAGACTTGGCTTAACAGTACACTGTACATTTTTCAATTATCCTCCCTTTTTTCCCTTTTTAGCTGTACTTTCAGTATTTTCCCTTGCAGGATTTTTCAAATAAAACCTAACCAAAGAGATTCGTGTTTGCTTGCATTTCAAAATGTTACGGTAGTGAGTCAAGCAAGTGTCATTACAAAGTGTTGAAGCACGACCAGTTGAAAATTTTTTTAGGTGCTTCTTTCTAATGAAACGTGAAAGCTTCCCCCCCCCCATTACCAGCATGTCCTTAATTTCACTCGTAGAAATCACTTCCTCTGACTCTACCTCCACGTAGTGATCTCTCTAACATCACTCTTCAGTCCCAACCCTCAGACATCCCTATCTCCGAGTAGACATTGAATATCTTTATCTTTTGTCTTACTCGGAGTGAGTGCCTGAGTAACCGCCGAGGAACCCAATAGGAGAAAAGGCAATTAAAGGCAGGATGAGTTTAATAATTTGTATTTAAGCATTTGAACATTCTATTAGTTGTTGATTCTTCTTTCGTCCTCGCTCACGTCTTGACGGTGAGAGCTGGCGTATTGACATCTTGCCGGTAGTGCGCCGGGACGTGCCTAGTTTGGAGCGCGTGGAGTTCTTGTTAGTGAGTTGTTTGTGCCCATCCTCTCCGTAGACCGGATGGCTGATTTCTTCTTCCTTCGTTCATCTGTTGGCTATGAGTTGAGTTCTTCAGGTGATGAGAGTTCTTAGTGCAAATTTTGACTTTGGAAGCACTTGGTAGAGAGTCCCTGGAAACAGAGCGTTTCAGCCTCCTTATACAGGGTGTCCCAAAAAAAGTTAACCTAATTTCAAATAATTATAATTCAAAAACTATTGAAGTTAAGAAAATTTAGGAAAATGCATGTTGTTTTTCAACCATTTTTCTATCTGTGATGAAAATTTCATGAGCAAATTTGAAAGCATATTTTTGCAGCATTATTTTTAATAAGAGACACTGAAAACATGTTTGTGCACAATATCTAAAATATAAATTTAAAGGTGCTAAATAATATTTTAAACAAATTTTAACGATTTATTATTAATGCGAGGCAAATGCAATTTCAAACAAAAAAGACTTAAAAAATTGTTCCCCTAGTTCCCTTAGATGTGCCCTCCATTTCTTTCAGTACACAGTTGCATTCTCTTTCTCATTGCATTCATAACTCTTCTTATCAGAGCATTATCTTGTCGAAGCAGATTCACTTCCTGTTCAATTCTTTGCTTCAGATCGTCGATGTCTCTCTTGGTAGGGATTCGCTCACCAGCTTGGTCGACTGGTGAGCGAATCTGCTTGCGAGCGGAAAGACCCGGGTTTGAATCCCGCTGCCGACATGGTTGACGCG